>FIZR01015580.1:0-11260 GCA_900060175.1 Ferrisia virgata
CCCCACATGGATCTTAGGGGCTGAAATTTTAGTTGTGGGGGTAATTTTGAATGCTCTACGCAGCGGTAAAAAGATTTTTTCATTTGGCGTGTAACACTTGGAGTACTTTCCTTGTCAGATTCAAAAATTGTTCACAAAACACCATTACCTATCTATAAAAAAATTTCCCACTGAGTATTTTGAGGAAAAATCATGATTTTGATTCAAATATTCAGAGAGATGATGGTTCTATAGATATGAATTTTTCCAAAATTTCGTCACTTGGGAAGATGGGAGAAGTGAAAAATTGACAAAAGAAAACTTTGATTTGCTGGAGCAGCGAACAAAAGGGCGCGGTGGGAGGGGGGTTAAAATTTATTTCACCAAAGTACGCATTTTGAAAAATTTAATTTTTTGGATTTTTTTCCATCTTTTTTTTTGATATTTGAGTCGTTTTTAAAAACTAAAAAAATGATGCTCAAAAATGCATTTTTCTCAAAAATATTGCTCAACGCGCTAAAAAATGATTAGAATTCAAGTTGTTCAACGTGAAATTTCATATAAAATTACGTTATTAAAATTTTGGCCGAAGAACATCACCGCAGAAATGTGGATATGAGCGGGGTTCGATGGTAAAAATACTATCGAACCCCCTGAATACGGTATTGAAATCAGATTCATTATTTGACCTGAATTAATGTCGTATTTCGAGCATTGTCATAGGCTGTAGAAATTTGATAATTGCTTTGTACCAGAATAAGGTATTAATTGTAGTCAAATTGTGAAACAGACCTCATTATTGTATTTAGGGGGCTTGATTTATATGAAAACGACACGCACATCGCTAACCGAGCTATTGCTCCAAATTTGGGGGAGGGGGCGCCGCTCCGGATCTCAAAACGAGGATGCGAAAATTTGGTGCAATTTTTCCACGATTTTATATTGACACGTATCGTAAATGTATAACATTTCAAAACTCTCTCGTCATAAACTATTGTTTGATATCAATATGAAAATTGTCCCCTGTACTTGGAATTGACTTTTTTGAACACAATTAGAATTTTTTTCACATTTTGGAAATGGGTCTGAAAATAGAAAAGGAGTGCTTTTCAACTAATTTGGACACTCTGAATACGAATACAGCGTTCATTTTTGGTTCGAACCTCTCGTTAGAATTTTGATCCCCCTTCCCAATGTACCCATGTCTTTAATTCTGCAATTATGTTCCTTGGGCAAAAAGGCAATAGCGTAATCGGATCTAAAATTTCACGCTGAACAACTTTACTTCTATTCATTCTTAGGGTATTAGTCATTATTTCTGAGTAAAACGCATTTTTGAGCATTTTCTGAGTTTTTTAAAATGGTACAAATTTGAAAAAAGTTGAAGAAAATTTTTAAAAATCAAATTCCTTGAAACGCATACTTTGGTGAAAAAATGTTTGCCCCCTCTCTCATTAGGGTGGGTAGGCCGTAACAGCAATAATTCAAAGTTTTATTTCGCCAATTTCTGTTCCCTTCTCTTCCCTAAGGGATGGAAAATTTTGGAAAAATTCATGTCGATAAACCCATCATCTCTCCCAACATTTAGACTAAAATCATAATTTTTCCTCAAATACGCGTGAACGCAAATTTGTTTTCTCCCAGAAAAGATATTTTTTCGATATTCTAAAAGGAGGGGGGGGGGACTTTTTCGCCCTAAAATTTTTTTAGAGATAATAAACGAAGTTCTGTGAAGATTCTAAAAATCTCAGATCGAGGTCATTTGGTGTCTTTTTATCCGGGAATACTCTTTGAGCTCGATATCACCAAGAAGGCGATGCTAAGGGTTTTCAAAATGGGCCATTTTTGAAAAAAATTCGAAAAAATGAATTTCTCTCCATTTTGGCTTACCTATCTCTGTTTAAAACTTCGAAAGGTATATTCAAAACATGCGATTTGAGTTTTTACGTCTCAGTGACTCAATGGCCGCTCGATTGGATACCCTTGTTTAGGGTTCAAAATGAGCTTCGAAAGTTCGCAGATCGCAAAAGTCGAATCTTCTAACTTTCGATGCTGATTTTTCGATTTTTCACGAATTTTTCAAGATTTTTTCCACATGTAAATGCAATAGAACCAATATTTTGTGCACGAAGAAGAGGATGAGGGTAGTTTTGGATCAATGTAAAATTTTGAAAATGAATAATTTGTTCAAATCGCGATTTCGAATTCGGAACCTTGTACTAGGCAACTTTTGCAGCATATTTTGTCATATATGAAATGTGCCTATTTTGATTATTTGAAGGGGCTTATAAAATTCAAACGAACGTTGCCCCTTCAATAACGTGGATAGGAAAAATGTGTATATGGAAAAATTTGTAGGAAAAATTTTTATCTACAAGGTTCGCCACTTGGATTAATGGTCGGATAAAAATTTTGAAATTGCTCATTTGTTGAATTTTTTGATGTCTGTACGGTGATTTTTGTGGGGCAAAGGGACATGTCAGACTGTCACAGTTGAACTCACCTCTACCCGTACTACACATCTATGCTAATGTCTTTCTTCAACTCCATGACGTCTTTGGTGCAATAATATGAGCTTCATAGGAGGGAGGAGGGTGTTAAAATTATTCCATCAAGAATCAACGTCTACATTGACCCTAATATTTTTTAAATATCAGATTGAGTAAGCAAGGATATTGTGATGCTTTTTTTTTTCTTGTAATGTGATTTGTAGAAAATTTCTAAAAATATTCATATTGACGAGTCAGTGTTGAAATTTTGGATTTTTACCAATTTGGGTAGGTATATATAAAACCGTATTCGAGTGCCGTTTAATCTTAGCAGCCTTATTTCATAAGATCTGTTGGTTTTATCTCCCCCTTCACCCTTCCCTCCATTAATTGGTATCGTTATGGTATGAATGGAATCTCCCAAACATGGCTATGACGTCAGAGTTTTTATTCAGTGGGTAGCATTACTTTGAAATTAATTTTTAGCTAAATTACTCGCTGCTGTGATTTTTTAACGCGAATTCTTTTTCAAAGTTAATATCCAAAACATTCGAGATACCAACGAAAAACAACGAACCGCTAATTAAAACCTAAAACCCGCAGGTAAAAAATTACAAGCCTTACTAAGACGTTATTAGAGGTTATCGACCTCTTTTAATTCAAGCAGGTCATGCCAAAGGGCAAAAACTTCATTAAAAAGTGGTTTTCCTTCTGAGAGATCATTAGAATAAATTTTATTGATGTCACTTTGTGGCATGGATTTTCCACCATATGCCACTTTATGTAGCAACCTACGTAAAATTTTGATCTCTGTTTGGAATTTTTTTTATATCTAAATTTATGAATCAAAACTAAGATAATTAGGACTAGAATAAAATTTCAGGATTAAATTACATCATTAGCTTTACACTTTTGATAAAATAATAATATATTTTTAATTTCAAGTATTAAAACGCCTCTGCAATAATTTCAAGATATATTTGGAATACTCACTAAATGTACGTGGCGAAAAAGTCGAGCTGGGTGATTTTTTTTTTTTTTTTTGAACGACGTTCTATATGAATGAACGAGGAAGAAGGAAAATCACGACTTAATACGACATCTCTTCTTATTTTAGACTTGCTTATACTACTAATAAGGCTTTGTTTGGGCTTAAATTTATATAAAGTATGATTTTGATAGTTGGTAATTAAATATCTCGCGGGGTTGGAATATTTTAACGGTACAGTGGGATGAGGTGCGGTGCGGTGAGATACGTTGGAGGCTGTAAGAATGAGTTTAATTAGCGCGCGAGATGTTGAATGAAATACATAATAAAAGGGGGTTGATGATGGTGTTGGTTGTCGTACCACCCGCTACTACTACCACTACTACTACTACTACTACTACTACTACTATGTGAGTAAATGATGTGTATCTTATCATATCTTTACGTAGCTGTGTACTCGGTGAGTATGTATGCTTATGCATCTATCTGCCTACCTGTTTACCCCGAAATTTGTACAGTAGCATATTTTATGCAGCTGTACGTATTATTATATCTGACGTTAATCTTATGTGAGCATTTTTACACGTGCTGAATTCTAATCCGCGCCCGAATAATTTTCGAATACCGTATGAAAAAGGGAAAGAGGATACTGTTTAGTAGCGGGTGGGTGGAGGGGGAGAGAATCCAAGGGTAGTACGTTGTGTACGCAAGTAGCAATATGATTCGCTTTGCTGCGCCATCCATGCACCTACCTACCTACCTACCTACCTAAGTACCTAGCTAAGCTACGTAAAGAATTGCATTAATTTTGAACGTGCTGCAGCCGGCAAAAGCCAAGTGAAACTTTCGTCGTAGTGAAAGATGAATGTCGCGAAAGGGGGAACGAAAATTAATTTTTCGATTATATCTCAACGACGACTCGACATCGGCATAAAGGCAGGACGGTTGCGGATTACTCTCATAAATAATTATACAAATGCGGTGTTTGTGTGCAGACGAGAGTAGATTGCAGCCAGCACTCGTTCGAGTATGGTAGCGTCGCGTCGTTTAAAAATGAGCCTCGGTACCTTCGACTACGATGCTCGAGAACGAGCTAGCAGCCAGCGAGAATGGTGCTGGGCGATAATGGTGTTGACTATTTGTCGCCTGTGCGGCGTTTTTAAACGGGGAATGTGTTTCGTACGTAATTCGAACGATGTGTATAGAGTTGACGATAAGTAGGAGATGCAGCCGTAGCCGGCAGCGTGGTATCGCCATGATCGAGAATAATATGTAATTGCCGAAGTTGGTTGCGCTCTGTCTCGCTCGCTCGCTCTTTCGTTCGCGATTCCAGACCGAGATATGAGCCAAGTTTGAGTTTTAATAAAACTTTATTCGTTAAATTCGACCTTTTCGTAGCGTCGGTCGCCTCGCGAGTTTTATTAAAATTACTGCGAGTAGAGAAAGGCGTGTGCAATGCATACGTTTGCGTGGGTTGGTGTGTGTGAGCGAATAAGTGTTTGTAATTTATTCGTTTTTGATTGGAAATTTTTTTCCCCGAAGATATTGCTGGTGTGGGGCGAAAATGTTATTTTGTATTCGATTATTATTTTTATTACGAAGCGAAATATAACGAAACAATTCCGCGTATTGCTTTATACCAGAGCGGATAATCTGAAATTGATGATCGTGTGTACCGCTTAACGACAAATGCTGTAGCGGGAGGTGCATGTCCCTCTTCCCGCCCGAAGATTGAGCTCAACAAGGCGCCATTCGTTTGTACTACGTTTGTGCTGGATTGTGCCGCAAACTCCCTTCGTTTGTGCTGCTTCCCTTCCCAAGATATTGAGAATCACTATTGGCAGGCTGTAGACATGGGATCTCCCCCACTTTGGTGAAAGAAGTTGAAATGGTAGTCATTCATTGGGTCTACTTTGTGTTTGATGGTGCGGCAAACCCCGTCGTTTGTGCTGCTCGCCTTTCCAACATATTGAGAATCACTTTTGGGAGGCTGTAGACATGGGATCTCCACCACTTTGGTGGATGAAGTTGAAATGGTTTTATTCATTTGTGCTAAGTTTGTGCTAGATTGTGCCACTAAGTCTGTCGTTTGTGCTACTCTCCTTCCCAAGATATTGAGAATCACTTTTGGGAGGCTGTAGACATGGGATGTCCCCCACTTTGGTGGAAGAAGTTGAAATGGTAGTCATTCATTCGGTCTACTTTGTGCTGGATTGTGTGCAAACCCCGTCGTTTGTGCTGCTTCCCTTTCCAATATATTGAGAATCACTTTTGGGAGGCTGTAGACATGGGATCTCCACCACTTTGGTGGATGAAGTTGAAATGGTTTTATTCATTTGTGCTAAGTTTGTGTTAGATTGTGCCACTAACTCTGGCGTTTGTGCTGCTTCCCTTTCCAAGATATTGAGGATTACTTTTAGAAGGCTGTAGACATGGGATCTCCTCCTCCGCCCCCTTTGTTGGACGAAGTTGAATTGCTAGATTGTGCCATTAACTCCGTTGTTTGTGCTACTCCCATCCCCAAGATATTGAGAATCACTTTTGGGAGACTGTAGACATAGGATCTCCTCCACTTTGGTGGATGAAGTTGAAATGGGTGTCATTCATTTGTGCTACGTTTGTGCTGCTCCGCTTTCCAAAGTATTGAGAATCATTTTTAGAAGGTTGTAGATGTGGGATCTCCCCCACTTTGGTGGATGAAGTTGAAATGGGTGTCATTCATTTGTGCTTAGTTTGTGCTAGATTGTGCCACCAACTCTGTCGTTTGTGCTACTCTCCTTCCCAAGATATTGAGAATCACTTTTGGAGGGTTGTAGACATAGGATCATCCCCACTTTCGTAGGTAAAGTTGAAATTAGTGTCATTTATTTGTGCTGCGTTTGTGCTAGATTGTGCGCAAACCCCGTCGTTTGTGCTGCTCCCCTTCCCAAGATAATGAGAATTACTTTTAGGTGGCTGTGGGGCACCCCTCCCCCCTACTTTGGTGGATGAAGTTAAAATGGGTGTCATTCATTTGTACCACGTTTATGCTAGATCGTGTCGTAACCTTCGTCTTTTGTGCTGCTCTCCTTCCCAAGATATTATGGATTCTTGGGGGAGGCGGCTGTAGACATGCGAGCCCGCGTCCACCGCGTTAACCAGGTCAAAATTGATGCCAATCGTATGTGCTAGGTTTATTCTGGATTGTTCAAAGCTTGGGTCAGGTATGTATCTCGATAGTATGCACCTATTTATTACCCAAAGTATCTTGTCACTATTCCAACAGGAAAAATTCATTATGCTTATCCCCCTATTACCTTACCGACTGAATAATTCCTATTTCTAAGTGCTTTAGAGGGGGCTCATCATTCCAAAAAATAAAAAAAAAATATGACAGGTGTAAAATATGTACTTCCAATAACTCGCGGAAAAATTTTCCAGTTACGGGGTCCAACAAGCCCCCCCCTCCAATTTTCATCGTAACTGTAATATGAAATCAAAATGTTTAAGCTACTGACCCCTCCCCCTCCCTCCACTAATCAGCACAATCTATATTAATCTATATGCAAAATTTATAAACCTCAACGCATGGAAGAATTTGGGTAACAAAGTAGGATATTGTTTTGGATGAAGACGAAAAATTCAGCTGAAAATTGATGACTCGATGTCCTTGAAAGCTTTTCGTTTTTGGAATCCAAATTACACGAAAACAGATCTCAGTTGCAAGCAAAGTCCCTAGGATATTCGTTTAAAATTGAAACACCCTAGTGGCCTGTACGTAATACGAAATCAACAAGTTTCAAGTCCAAAGTCTAGGTTAGCATTTTCTCTTTATTCAAATTTTTCTTTGGTAGTTCCCTACCAATTAGTTCGAGAGTTAAAATGTTTTACTGTTTTCATTTCTAGCTCTCTGGTTCTGAAACATGTGTGTTTCCTTGATAACAAAATTGTGTTTTGGAGGGCATCATCATTTCTTCTGTACCTTTAATATTCGAGTAATTGGGTTTGTTATTGAATCGAGTAAGAAAAAATATCAAATGTATGCAAATATTCAAAATATATTTCCCCTTTGTTTAAATACCTTGTTTTTTTTCACAAAATAAAAGGAAGGCAGCAAACAAATTCTGTGAAATAATGTACGAGTTTTTTTAAACACTGTGATAAATGATAATTTTAAGATTCAATATTTGCTGTTCACTGATCAAAAAAATATTATTTTTTGTTTCAGGTGAGTTCCAATCCTCTATTTACTTTAATGTAAGACAAATAAGCAAAAAAATTGGTAAGTAAACTTTTAGCTCGATTTTCTGTCATATTCTCAATGGAAACCAGACTACTACGGCTTATCACCCTACCGTGGATGAGGGGGAGGAGATATCAAAAAAATCCGTTTTGGGGTCCTTGAAGACCATTATGACCATTTTTGGCTATCAGATATTTATTTTTATTTTTACTCACCCGAAATTGAAAAATTATTTACTCAGCTCGATACTGACCGAAATCAATCAAATTTGGGGAATAGGCTTCAGTTGGTAGCGAACATGATATTTTGGAGTGGGCACGACCTTGCCTTAAAATTCAATTATACCGAAATTTAGGAGAGAGGCTGCTGAAGGACCTAAAATGCTAAAATTCCAATATATTCAAAAATTAACCTCCTAGGTCAATTAGAAAGAGGATATGAGAGGTTTTCCCCTTTTCGACCTCTAAATTGAGCTAAAAACTTGAAATTTGGTATGTTGACCTAATATAAAGCATGGATGTGCCTGTAGAGCAGGGGTGTTGACTTTTCCCACCCATTACACCTTTTGCAGCCCCAAAATGTGGTTTTATGGGCAAATTTTTATGTGTTTTGATTTTGAGTTTGTTCCTGGCATAATTCTTTTCCAAATTGAGCTAGAAAATTAAAATTGAGTATGTAGTTCTGGTATAGAGTCTAGATGTGCTTTTGGGGGGTTTCACCTAGTTACTTCAAAATCTACCTATACCTCTACCTCTGTTAAAGAAAGAACATCTCAGAGTCGTCCGATTTATTTCAATGGGTGGACAATTCGAACATCTTCTTAATTCGTAAGAATAAGGCTTAAGAAGCATCGCAAGTCGGTACATTTTTTTGATTTTAAAAAACAAATTTTGATATCCGAGTTTATGAATAAAATTTGGCATAAAACAAATGCTTTTTCGTGCTTTGTCCTTCGAACGTACGTTATTCTGGAATTTTATATACTTTGAAAATTAATATCTAGATGTCGGCATTTTCCACCGCACACTATAAAAAATTTCGCTTTGACCTTTTCCTTTTACTGCGTGTAATTTTTCCTCGACGCCGTGTTAAAGATAAAATTCCGTTTTGAAAATTCGACTACGAAAATTTACTTGCCAGTGTTGTGGTTACCTAGATATTGGTTGTTTTGAACCCGTTTAATTTTCCAAGAACCTTGACTAAAATTCTACGCAGAAGTATAAATCGCCGAAGAATTCCATCCATTTTTCCTTTGACTTTATATTTACTTTACTTGTTTGCTTGTTCGCTCGTAGGTGTAGGTGAAATTTACTCTTCACCCTGTTGAAAGGGTTCTTTCTAAAAAAAATTCTACCCGTGATCTAAATTGAAATCGGAAATTTTGTATTCAAAACATTTACCTACCCTTTCTCCTTGTACAGTAAAACTGATGACAAATGAAAAATACAACATTTTATTCCTCATCAAGTTGGAATGTCAAAAAAAGTTATTAGTGCATTTGAAAAGTCAATTAGTAGAGAACCATTTTTAAAGAAAAAAATTATCGAAAAATTAATATTTCGAATTCTTTTCATTTCCTGTCCCTATTCTTGCATGGTCCACTGTAAAAAGTAATATATCATTAGGGGAGAAAAAAAATGGAAAAGAAAAAAGCAAAAAAAGAGCGTAATAATTATTTAACAGGTTTCCTTTGTCTTTCAACGAGCCAAAGATTTTATTAAGACTGAAAAAAAAGGCTCATTAAAAAATACATTTGAAACGCTCATTTAATGAGAAAAAGATTAAAACGAAAATGAACTATAATAAAAAGTATGAAATGTACGACAATGAAATTCTAGTTCGTATTCGTATACCAAAAAAAAAAATTATTTCAAATTTTTCTTTCCTGTATTCGTAGTTGAAAGGTATTAAAATTCGGCTTTAAAACACATTTCTATAATTTACTATAATTAAATAGGCGGAAAAAATATAATGGTGGAACGAATTTCGGTAGGTAAGATACCAACTTTATTTCACACATTCGTAAAAAATAATTCTATGATATTTTTAACTTGATTTTCCACACCATATTATTGAAAAAAAAAAAACAGACTATTTCAGACTACCTTCGTGACTGTGATTGGGGGGGGGGGATCAATCAAATCTATTTTGGAGTCCTAAAACATCATTTTCGGACATTTCAGGGATTCGTTAAATTTTTTAACACCCTCTCCCTCCTACTTTAGGCTTGATACCGACTAAAATTACTCAAATTTTCTCAGCAAGCTTACTTCGTGGAGGATTGAATATATATCAGTAGGGATGACCTTGGCTCAACATTCAGCCTTGTTCAAATTTGTAGAATGGGGTTGTAAAATGCAAAAACCACGAAAAATTATTTGTTTTTGTGTCAATCGATCGAGAATTTATCCAAAAATTATTTCCTTACGTTGGTTAAGAGCGGAGATGGGGGGGGGTTCTTTTTTCGAACTTGAAAGAAAAAACTATTTCTCGCATATCTCACCTCCAAATTCATCTAGGTGTTTAAAATTGGTATTTAGGTTTAGTAGAAGGGAGTTTGGATTTTCCATGAACGTTGCAACCCCACCTCCCTCCTCTAACAATCGGATCCACGAAAAAGTGGGTTTTGGCTGGATTAGATTAGATTTAATTTTTATGTTTTTCTACTTTTCCTCCAATTTGAGCTATGCGGCTGCAATTTGATGTGTAGATAAAGTTGGGGCCCTAAATTAGCCTTTTTAGAAAATGTAAATAAATTTTGGCTTCATTATGCCTCCTCACGAGCTCTGAAAAAACTGTTCAGCTGGCTTTTGTCGTTTTTCGAGTTTATCCGAAGCTTATCTCCTCTTGAAATTGTGCCAGGAGTAAGGCGGGATTTGTCTTTGCAGATTTAGTGGAGATCCTAGATGTGCCTTTTGACGGTTTCAACTTTCCCCCACTACACTGGAAAAATGATTCGGTTGGTGGTTTTTGTATTTATTGCGTGTGTCTTCCGCAATTTTCGCTTCTCCGCTCGTACTGACAAGGGAGCTGCTCCGAGTGTTACTCGCCAAATGAAAACCATTTTTTACCGGTGTGTAGAGCATTCAAAATTTCAGCTCTAAGCTCCATTTGGGAGGGGGGGGATGATATGGGGGTAGAGTATCGAAAATGGGCAAATGATACCGCGAAATTAACAAAAAACGAAATAACTCGACTTCGTACGACGTTCAGGAGGTTTTATTTTTTTACCATGCACTGCCTCTAATTTGGAGCATCTATGGAGGGAGGGGATGGTCCCCCAGATCGGCGGGTAATATCTCGAGGTTGAATTTATAGCTATGAAAAATGCATTGAAAACAGAAAAAGTAAAATAACTCGACTTCATACCATGTTTTGGGGCTAATTTTTTCACCGCATACTATCCTCGATATGGACTCTCCCACAGGTAAGGTTGACCCCCCCCCCCATCCGCGAGTAATATCTCGGGGGTGAATTTTTATCCATAAAAAATACATTAAAAAAGTAGAAAAAGTGATGGTTTTAGACGAAAGTGAGATGTTTCGGTTTTTTTTTTTTTTTTTTTTTTTTTTTTTTTTTTTT
>FIZR01015580.1:11303-36499 GCA_900060175.1 Ferrisia virgata
TTTTTTTTTTTTTTTTTTTTTTTTTTTTTGTTAATTTTGCAGTGTTATTGGTCAATTTCTTGATATTTCACACTCTCCCCTCCCCCTCGCCCGGTAACTCTTCCCAAATGGAGTTTAAAAGCCGAAAATTTGACTGTGGGTGTAATTTTGAATGCTCTAAGCAATTGTAAAATTTTTTTTCAATTTTGTATAACACTTGGGGTAGCTTCTTGTAGGGTGGGGCAAGGGAAGAGGGGGAGAAAAATTTGACGCGCAGATTTTATAAGTATTCTCTGTTGATTCGTCGGCCATCCTAGTCATGACTTTGAGGATATCGATTTTTCAGCCCCTCTGTACCCTCTCCTCCTCCCTCGTCGTCCCAAAAGGTACTGATTTGGATGGTTTTTGTCGTACTTCTCGAGTTAACTCAAAGCCTATTTTCCCTGCAAATTGAGCCGAAATATTGAAATTTGGCGTATAGATTTAGCATCAGTCGTACATGTGCTATTTGGACGATTCGTCTGTAAAGCCTCGTCGCAGTCCCGAAAGAGTAATTTTTATTGTTTTTTTTCAAATCTTTCCCACCTATCTCCCTCTAAATCGCTCTAGCAAGTTGAGATTTGCGACGTAAATTTTTTAGGGGTCCTAGATGTACTTTTTTTTTGAAGATTTCTACTAATCACTTTAAAACCACCACCACTAGCTCTCTCCCAATCAGTATTTTTAATCCCACAGATGGAATAATTCGGTCGATTTCAACGTTTCGCAAACATTAGGCTGGAAAGGCAACGCATTGCGACGTTTTTTTTCTCTCCTTTTCAACCAGTATCGTCTACGCGGATCAAAATTTTGTTAAAATTTGCAAACGTTTCTGTTTAAAACGATACGAAAAGAAAAAAAATCCCTCGAGAGATACGATACTCTTACCTATTGTTATTATACTTAGGCAGTGAAAATTTCAAGTTCATTTTGTAATTTACTTTTCGACGAAGAAATACCGAGCAGGGAGGATTGTAAAAAATATATATATATATATTCCGCGGATTTGCGCTTAATACGTAAAAGCTACGAGGTACTAATAAAATAAAATGGCAGAAATTTCCCTCGTCGATAATTTAGAAAGAGGAAACGACGCGGATGCGGCGCGTAAATAGCGACGATTCTTGAGCAAATCGGATTAATTTTAAAAAACCGAGAGTTGGCGTAAACGGCGAACAAAATACTTACCTATTTGAAAATAAAAAAAATTATCAGTTCCGTTTTTCGAGCGTGTAATAATAACGCCATCGAGTGAGGCGTTTTGAAAATTAAAAATTATCGAGAGTCTTGTTCCGTTATAGGTAGCTAGGTACCTACCTATCTACTACTACAATTTCGTACTCTTTTCCAGTCTGATTTTACAACCTGTGCACTTGAACGTTTGGCGGAGCGAGGCGAGGCGAGGCGAACCGAAGCGAAGCGAAGTAGGCTATTTATAAAATAACGATTTCTAGTAACACGAAAGTACACGAAATGAATTTTCATCAAATTTAACTAATTAGAAAAAAAAGGAGGGAGCGAGCCTTTTAGAATACGCTCTTTTCGCTAATTTAAGCTCGCCGCACCTTTGTCGAGTAAAATGGAACCCTTTGGTAATTTAATTAGAAATGCTAACGGCTTATAAGTAAGTAGGTAGGGAATGTGCACAGTCGTGCAGTTTTTTTTTCTCTCTTGCCTGGTTTTTTCCCTCTTCTCTTGCTGTTTTTTTTACCCGCTCGTCATCGTCGTCTTTGTCGTCGTCGTCATCATCATCATCATCATCATCATCAGCATCAGCATCGCCTCAATCGTCATGGTCGTAGCTAAACGTTTCATTTCAATCCAGCCAACTCAACGTTGTTGTAATCGTAGCTCTTGAACGAAACTTACCTAGCATTTGATTTTTGGCTTCGAAGAAGGCGTGTCTCGCTCACGCTTTTTAGAGATTTAAATATTCGAAATTAACGACCACTACTAATGTGAAAAATCACCAACGTTCAGAAACATGAGCGAGCGTGAGGTACGCGGACGTCTAAATGAAGAAATATTTCTTCCGCTGGCACCTTTTTTTTTCTCTCACTTTTCAGTTTTCGTCTCCTTGTTCTTATTAGCGGCAGTGAAATTGGTCATTAGTAAGTGTAAAAATTAATCTCATTATTGCGTAAGCTTTATTACGAGCTTCATGCTGGCAAGATAATCTAAGCTTGGAGGTTTGTCTAGGGGTTTTGTTCATATTTTTTTCGCTAGTCGTTTTGTACCTATAAAGCTACCACCTATAACGCAGACTGTTTAGGTAGGTAGGTGGAGCACTGGCAGGTGGGTAGAGGTACGTACAAGTAACTGGAAACAAAATTAAGAAATTAGCGAGCAAAATGGAAATTGAAAAATTAATTAAATTTTTCTACATTTACGTTTAATTATGTTATGTTTTTATTTAAACAAAAAAAAATTTTTAGCCCGCGGTTTTTTTTCCTTTTCAGTTTAATGCTGCTGGTAGAAAAAATAATAATTTTAAAAAAGCAAGATTTTTTTTCCTGTTGTGTTTAAAAGTTTTTTTTTTTTTTTCCTTTTTTCTTACTCCGAGCAATATGATGAAAAGCATAGGCTTGGCCGATTAACCAGACTATTTATATCGATGATAAATATCGTTTCGCTTAAAAGGTTCAAGAGTATGGCAATATAGAGTGGAAAATTTCGCTCTCAAGAATATAGTAAAAATTATTGATTCGACGAGCTGATCGTTTAAAAAGGCTAAAAAGGTTCTAGTTTATTTATGACGGGCTGGACCGCGAGTACGTACATTTATGGGTGTTTTCAACGAGGCCAATAATCATTTTATTTTCAAAACCCATTGTGTGTAGATGTAGACGGGCTAAAGTGGTGTGGTTAAATCGGTGCAGTGTTGAGCTTATGGAAAAAGCGATGATAAGGTGATTTATCGTTAACCTATTTCCTATATATAGGTACTTGAGATTGCTTCAGAGAGCCCGGTGTTGCTTCGGTGATCATTCTTTTAATATTGGGTGTAGGTAATTTTTCATCCGAAGGGAATGTTTAAACGTTATGTTGATCTATATGGAGTTGAATATAATGTACGTATATTTTGCATGTGTGAGATTGATTTGATAATATATACCTTTGTATGATTTTTAGCCTGATTTTCTGTGTCATACTTATTGTCAATCAAAACGAAGCTATTACAGTCTGTCGACCAACGACGATTGGGCGTGAGTATACCAACAAAATCCCTTTTTGGCATCATATAAGACCATTATAACAATTTTTGTCCATGTCAGATATCTGTTTTTATCCCCCTCCCCAAACATTACAATCATTTACTCTGCTCCATACTGATCAAAATTGCTTCAATTCGGTCAATCGGCTCAGCTTGGCGGAGGGTTAGATATATATCAGAGGGGATGACTTTGGGCTAAAATTCAGTTCTGCCCCATTCTCGGGGGAGGGGATGCTGAGGAGACAAAAACACAAGAATTCTTCCTTTTTGAGCTAATCGACAGAGAATCCAAAGTTGCGTGGTATGTCCAAAAATCAACCTCCCAAAGCAATTAGGAGGGGAGATATGAGGGTTTCCCCTCTTTTTTGACCTTGAAAAAAACTGTTCCTCGCATAAGTCATCTCCAAATTGTGCTAGAAAGTTGAATTTAGGTATGTATATTTAGTAGGGGCCCTAAATATACCTTTTGGAAGTCTCGACTTTTCAGCCCCATTTCATCCCTTCACAGCTCCAATATGTGGTTTTTTGATCTTATTCCTCGCATAACTTCCCTCCAAATCGATCTAGGAACTTGAAATTAGGTATGTGCATTCTGTAGGGACGCTAGTTTTGCCTTTTGAGGGTCTCGACCTTCCAGCTCCGTTGCATCCACTCACAGTCCTGAATTTGTGAAGTTTTGATGGTTTTTTGTAATTTTTAATGTTTGTTCCTCGCATAACTCCAGTCGAAATAGGGCTAGGAATTTGAAATTTGGTATGTGTCGTCAGTAAGGACCCTAGAATTACCTTTCGGGGGTTTTGACTTTTTAGCCCTATTGAACCCTCTCTATCCCTAATGCTGATTAGGAAAAAAACATCGTAAACGATAATTTTTTGCGGAGAGCTGTATTTTTGTAAGAGCATAGAATTGGTCCGATCAATTTCCAAGATATCATAGCTTATCAGTCGATCTACCCACATTGGATGGAGGGGAGAGAATCGAAAAAATCCGTTCTGGGGTCCTAGAAGACCTTTGAAACCATCATGTCAGATATTCGTATTTATTTTATTTTTTCCTTCGGAACTAAAAATCATTTGCTTAGCTCAATACTGACTAAAATCGGTCAAATTTATGCAAGAGATTTAGATTGGCGGCAGATTTGGTATTTTTGAGTTGGGATGAGTCAGGGTACAAATTAAGTTGTGCCCAAATTTGGCGAAGGAGGTACTGAGGGTCTGAATTGGAAAAAAAAGTGTTCGTTTTAGAACTAATCGATAAAAAAATCGAAAATTGTATAACATATCCAAAAATTAGCCCCCGAGGTTAATTAGAATGGAAGATAAGTTGTTTTTTCTAATTTTTGACTTGAAAAAAGGTTGTTTCACTCAAATCTCTGTTCCAAATGATAGAATTGGAATGGAATTGGAATTGGAATTGGAATTGGAATTGGAATTGGAATTGAAATTGGAATTGGAATTGGAATTGGAATTGGAATTGGAATTGGAATTGAAATTGGAATTGGAATTGGAATTGGAATTGGAATTGGAATTGGAATTGAAATTGGAATTGGAATTGGAATTGGAATTGGAATTGGAATTGGAATTGAAATTGGAATTGGAATTTAAATTGGAATTGAAATTGAAATTGGAATTGGAATTGAAATTGGAGTGGAACGGAATTTGAATCGGAATTGGATGGGAAATGGAATTGGAATTTGATGGTAATTCAAATTGAAATTTAAATCGAAATAGAATTGGAATTTGAAATGGAATGGAATGGAATGGAATTGGAATTGGAATTGGAATTAGAATTAGAATTTGATCGGAACTAGAGTTGGATGAGAATTGAAATGGAATTGGAATTGGAATTTGATGGGAATTGAAATCGGAATTTGAATTGGAATTAGAATTGGATGGTTATTCAAATTTAAATTGAAATTGAAATAGAATTGAAATTGAAAATGAAATGAAATGGAATGGAATGGAATGGAATTGGAATTGGAATTGGAATTTGATGGGAACTAGAATTGGATGAGAATTGAAATGGAATGGAATTTGAATCGAAATTGGAAGTGGATGGTAATTCAAATTGGAATTGAAATTGAAAATGAAATGAAATGGAATGGAATGGAATGGAATGGAATTGGAATTGAAATTGAAATGGAAATGGAAATGGAAATTAAAATAGAATTGGAATTGGAATCGGAATGTGTAATTATTTATCTGAACTTTTCGTTCACATTTTGATCCTTAATCTCCCATGCATTCATGCCCATAGTTCTGCAATTATGTTCCTTGGCCAAAATTTTAATGATGTAATCTGATACAAAATTTCACGTTCGACAAACTCCTACTCATTTTTAGCCTATTAGTCATTATTTATGACGAAAGCGCATATTCAAGCACTTTTTAAGTTTTTAAAAAAAGTCCAAACCTCAAAAAAAATTGAAAAAATTAAAAAAAAATTAAACTTGTAAAAACTGATACTTTGGTGAAAGAATTATATGCGCCCCCACCCGAGTCATCAGCTGGAGCAATTCAAAATTTTCTTTTGTCAACCGTCCTACCTCTGAAAGGGTGGGAAATTTTGGAAAAATTCATTTCGATAGTCCCATCAATCTCTGTAATTATTTAGTTTGAAATCATGATTTCTCCTCAAATACGCTCGAGTACAGAATTTTTTCCAAAAAAAAAAAAAAAAAAAAACGTTTTTTCGATATTCTTAGCTAGGGGGAGGGGAAATTTTTTAAATGATTCCCAATTATGTTTTGTGAAAATTTATAAAATGCGAGTTCAAGGGCATTTCGCTCATTCTTATCCGGCAATAATATCATTTGTGGCAGTTGATTTTCTTTCGGTTTACTTGCAGTGAAAAATATGTGATTGTTGAAATTGAAATAGCTCTCTTTATTTTCTATGAATCGATTCCACAGCGTACGGGTACTTGCATTTATGTTTGTAACTTTTGTGTAAATCTCATTTTCGAAAACTTCTTAATTGTACTTGTTTGTTAGTATTTTCTTCTAAAATCGATATAAGCGATCATCATCATTGTTTCAAACTTGCCGTAATAATTATTGTCGTGAAAATACCGTGGTAATAGTTTTACCAAGAAGCTTCGATTTGGTGGCGCTCATTTCTAATCCTGTGTGCCTAGCGCCTACCACATATACCTATTATGGAATAAAGGACGATGACGCTGACGCTGAGCAGAGAGCATTAAGCACTCTCGGAACGTTATAAGGATATACGAAAAGTGCACAGAAGTGCGAGCTGTAAGTTTTAAACAGGACGAAGAGCAGGAGCAGCAAAGAGATAGAAAGAACAGAGAATACGAATTTAGAAAATCTAAAAACTTTCTCAACTCTGTTCTTCGCGTCTCGCGTAACCGCACCAACGCAACAACTTATAAATGAAGAAAGTTGCTCACCATAGAATTGAGTACGTCTACGTAGTACGTAACGTACCTATTTCTCTACACGTGCACATCTACACACCTACACGTAGACATTTGAACATTAGGTTTTGATGATTGATTGCAATGGAGGGTTGTGTGAGTGAGTAAGTGTTGGAGAAGCAGCAGACTGGGTTGGTACAAGTTCGGTGCGGTTTATTTGTTGTACGAGGTACATTGTATGTAGTTTCGCTTGGAAGCTCTAGGTACCTCTACCTTGGAGAAAAACAAGGCCAGGCGTAGTGTGCGTTATTTTTTGCTTTTAAGTTTTAATAAAGGTTACTTTCGAGTTACCGGAACAGTTTTAATATTGCTTGTCATTTTCTCGGCCGTACTAAATTCATTACCGGGCGAAAGAAGAAAATTCCAGCCCGTAACCCGAGCACATAAATCCATATCACGAACAGTTGGCCGTGAGAAATATTCTCGAAGCCGAGCCGATAGATTAAAAGGCGAAGGAACCGCATAATCAACGATACACCGGCTACAATTTAACGTACGTAGATAAAGTGAAATTCCACCGCATACGGTACCCTTTTGCAACCCCTTATCAACCTTTAAAGTCGTTTGGCTCGGTGGTGGTTCGCTGGCTGGCTGGCTGGCTGGCCGGGTTGGTCGGTCGGTCGGATGGTTGGATAGGAAACTTGCTTACGTATATGAGACTATAATACTGATACCTCAGGCCTATATATGTATACTTATGTATTTGTAGTACATCGTGGTATGCGAATATACGTACGTACGATACATACAGCTACAGCTACCTATCCAACGAGTTAACTCGCGTCATCAAAGCTGTACGTTGGGGTGTAAAGTTCTTAAATTAAAAAAGAATAACGAGCTACATATTTTTTTTTTTTTTTGCATTCCCTTCAAACGTGTGTAGGCTGCAAAAAAAACACATTTGTGTAATGTGTACGAGAGGTGGCGTCTTTTTTTAGCCTGATTTTCCTTATTATATTGTGTAAATGAAAACAAAACTATTGCAGACTATCTACCTACAGCGGAGGAGAGTGTTTTGAGGTCCTGGATAGGGTAGATCGAATTTTGCTTTTTTTTCATGTCTGCAAATAGAAGGGTTATAGTAGCTGCAAAATGGCCTTAAAATTTGATTTTTAACTCAATATTTGCTACTTGCAAAACTATGACTTACAGTTCAAAAATTTAAAAAAAAAAAAATGGAAAAAATAATTTTTTGAAATTTTTTTTTTCAGTGGAATTACTACACATATTTATGCACAAAATTATCATTGTTGCTAAATTTTTACCAATTTCTCTTTTTTCAAAAGACTTTAAAAAATGTCACTTCACGTTTTTTTTTCATTAAGATTTTCTGAAAAACTATAAAAGTAATTTTTTTGTGGGAAACGACCTCCTGAAATGGATGTGCGGTATCCGTTTTAGATGATTGAATGCAATATTTCATCCCGTCATAGATGATTTTTCAGGGGATATTTCTCAACGAGGGGAGATGGGGGTATTGTAAAATCCTTTTTTCAATGTTGCCAATCATCAGGATTTTATGCCATATTTTTCAAGGGATTGTTGTAAGTTTTGTGTCGAAAAAGGGAAATTTAGCGTTATGACGTCATGTTGCCAACAGTTTATTTTTTTTTTCAGAAATTTAGACTGATTTTTATGAACAGTAGAAGGATAATTTTCAATTTTTTTATTTTGTATTGTAATGTCCAACCTGACGAGTGTTTCAGATTTGCATATGAGTTTCAATGAAGAAGCTAATTCGAAAATGATTTTATAATTTTCATTTTGTTATCTAAATTGAAAATTGAATGTGAAAACGGAGTCAAGAAGAGTGTTGTGGTCGATTTTTTAAGTTGAAATTTGATTATTGATTTCATGTTGAAGCGTCTAAGATTATGAATGTTTGATAGGCTTATTAAAGATGAAATTTTGCTATGAAAAGCAGAGGTAGAGTAACCGCTACTACGAATGTTGAAGGAATAATAAAGCTGATCTTATGTATCGATTTTTAAATTATCATGATTTAGATGAATTTCCATCTATTTTTCAACATTTTTGATCGATTTTCTGTACATTTTACTCATTTTTTTTTCACTATATTTTTTTCCCTATTTTTGATGATTTTCAACTATTTTTTACAATGTAAGCCAGTTTCGAATTATTTTCAACATTTTTTCTTGGTTATTCATCGGTTTTTTTCTTATCACATTTTTAGCCAATTTTCGATGATTTTTTACGAATTTTTTTGCTTTTGATAATTGTTACGATTTTTTTCATGATTTAGATCAATTTGTACACATTTTTCAGCATTTTTTCTTGAACCAGTTTTTACCCATTTTTTGTATAATTTTCAATGTTTTTCAACATTTTTTCGTAATTTTTAGCAATTTTCTGCTCTTATCCATTTTAGTCAATTTTTTACTTGATATTTGATCATTTTCATCAATTTTTATGCGACTTTCGTTGATTTTTAACGATTTTTTTTCACATTTTCAGTCTATTTTCACTATATCAACTTTCAACTATTTTTCAACATTTTTCATAATTTTAGATCAATTTTCTGCACTTTTTACCCATTTTTATCCAATTTTTCGACGAATTTTAACGATTTTTTTCGGTTAATTTTTTCCCATTTTTGTCAAATTTTTCCCTATTTTGCAAGAGTTTCAGCGTTTTTAAAAATAGTTTAGAGCAATTGTCATTTTTTTTTCAAAGTCTTTTTTTATTGAATTTTTACCTAATTTTCAATGCTTTTTTTGGTGGTTTTTTTCGTGTTGGTCAGTTTTCATTTACCCAATTTTTAAATATGAATTCTTGAAAACTGAGAATTAGGAACCATACTGTAATGATTTTTGAGATTTATTTTGCAAATTTAGAAATTTTAATTTCAGCATCACACAACCACGATCCAAAAATTTTTCCATGAAAGAGCAAAATTTCCTGAATTTTTTTTCAAAGATTTTCTTTGCATTATTGAAATTTTTTTCAGTAAATTCATATAAAATAAGCCGAGTACAATCACCGTCACCCTTGTAAGGTCAATTTTCATCGTTTGTACCTTTGTCAGGAGGTTCTCAGTAGATATGCCAATGTATGAAAATACATTCTATAAATGATTCAAAAAAAAACAAAAGATTGAAATGAAAAACTGTTTTAGCTGATTCTACGAATGGAACAGTCCGCGTATCTTTATTATTTTACGAAAATCAGCCTCAAAAAGCAACGCTCTGCGATGCTGTTTTTTTGTTTTCATTATTTGTACCTCTACCTACGCAGATACGATGTGTTTCTTTGTGGTTATGAAATTGAGAAACGAATGAGTGTGTGTGTGTAAAATGCTGCGTATGATAAAATAACGGAAAAGGGTGCAAATATAAAAATTGCAATGGGAAAAAAGGTCAAAAGAAGCTTTTTTTAAAATTAAAAAAAGTCTTTGGTCAAGTTTTCCGTTGCGGTTTGTTGTGCGCCCGCAGCACAACAAGTTATTGGCGTAGCAGAGCGAAGAGGCTGTTGCGTTGTCGTCGAAAGCCAAAGGAGAATATGAAGAGTTGATTTGAATAATTTTACAAACGCAACCGCAAAGTTGCTGTACGAATAAGTATAAGGTGACGGTCACAGCACAAAGATGTCGAAAGACTTTGGTGCTGAAAAGCTTTGTACTGTGTACTTTTCGGAGTAAATGTTTTTAGTCATTTTATCAAGATGGATTTTTAAACTGGACGAGCTAACTTTGATACGACGACGTACGCAGCCAAGGTTTACTTGATATACGTTTTTTTTAGCCTATTTTCCCTGCTTTTGCTTTCCTTCATTCCGGGTTTTTTTTTTTTTTTTTTTAGATGACTTTCGACGACGAAATTCTTTTGATGGGTAATGTTTTGACGTAATGTCGCTTGGGGACGTGTTAGTTTTAATTTTACTACATAAGAGGGTTTTTTTTCTTTCTCTCTCTTTCTGTTCCCAAAGATGGTGTGTGTGATAAAGGAAGTCAAGAAATGCGGCGATGTTGTGGAGTGTTGGTCCATTTGGCCGCGTCGCGTCGAATGAATGGTTTTAGGGGGAATTTTATATAGCTGGTTCGAAATCGACCGAGGTTTATGGATAAAGACGCTGAAGAGGTTTGCAATTTTTCTTCAAAAAAGATATAAAGAAGTATGCACAAAGTAAGTGTATAGATGAACTTACGCTAGCTTTGGTGGTTTTATGTGTTTTGCTCAAGTTTCAAGGGTCGCAAACTCAAATGCCGTGGAGGGTTTTAAATTTTATGTATTTTTTCCCTCTCATTGTGCGAGGGTGGTGCGAATTATATTGGCCGTAATCTCGCCTCGTTTAAAATATGCCTACAGCCTGATTCGAATAAGTGAATTTGTTGAACTTTGTTTGCAAAATGAATTTACGCGAATTTTTGGTCAGCTCTGGAGAGTAGGTGTTTTTTTTTTTAGCGGAGCGATGGTATAAAAAAGAAATGAAAAAAGGAGGCATAAGTTTTACTTGATGAAGCAATTTTTTCAAATGACGAGAAAGTCTCATTCGTTGATGGGATAGATTGTTTTTTTTTTTTTTTTTTTTTTTTTTTTTTTTTTTTTTTTTTGTAAAAAAATTTTTTTTTGGGAACTAATTTTAGGTGTAGATAAAGAGAACGACTCCGTTTTTTTTTTTTTTTTTTTTTTTTTTTTTTTTGGAAAGAAGTTATTTTGGAACTAATTTTAGGTGTAGATAAAGAGAACGACTCCGTTTTAATTTTATTTTTCGTAAAAGTATATAAATTCTGATATATTTGTTAATTTTTATTTGAATAATTCGACTCAGCTAGAGGGTTCTGTTCGCTTATGACTTCGATTGAATCCCATCTTAAGTTATGAATCATTCGTGAAAAAATCAAGATGGGTCATGTGCAATCGACTGCAACATGTGTTGTATCACTTGCGGACAACTTTGATTGAAGTTAAATCGTTCATGAACGACTTCAATACGAATTGAATAATTCTTGAACTATATTATATTAAGTGAATTGTCCAGGAATGGTTTTGATACAAATGGAACGTGGATAACTGTTCATGAACGGCTCCAACACATACTGAATCTTTCACGAACGACTTTGCCATCTACTGAATTGTTTCTGAATGACATAAACATGATTTGAATCATTCGTGAACGACTTCAGTATGAACTAAATCGTTCTCGAACGACTTTATGTAGCATGAATCGTTCTTGAACGATATTATATGAAATGAGTTGTTCAGGAATGATTTTTGTACAATTTGAATCGTTGGCGATTGTTGTCAACTCGGGTTGAATTCGTTTATAAACGACTTTGGCACAGATTGAATCTTTCGAGAACCATTTCAACATTGCTTGAATCTTTAGCGAACGACTTGAATCCGAACTGAATCGTTCACGAACAACTTTGATACTAACTGAATGGTTCAGAATTGATTTTGATACAAGCTGAATCGTTTGGGAATGTTGTCAGTACGGGTTGAACCATTCACAAACGATTCCAGCACAAACTAAATCGTTTGCGAACGACACAACATCAGATAAATTGTTCATGAGCGATTTTTGGAGTTGAAACGTTCGCGAACGCCTTAAATTTTGTAAAATTTTCACCACTTGTTCTCTCGTTTTGTGAATCGTTGACGAACGATTTTCACTTCTAAGCTGTGAATCATGTTTAGACAACTTCGTCGTATCGTGAATCATTCACAAACATCTTCGTCGTTAAATGAATTGTTTGAGAACGACTCAGTCGTCAGATGAATCATTTGCAATTGTAAAAAGTTTCTTCAAATAAAACTGTTTTCAATTGAACTCCAAAAAACTGGATGTGAGATGTGGTTATTTTTAGTGAATTTTCCGATGAACTGTCCTCGCAGTTTTTCTTGTTTATGAATTAATGGTTCATCGAGTGAAAATCTTTATTGTTTCGAATAATGTGGTAATTTGACCAATTATTTTTAAAGTTTATATCTCAAAGAAAAGTTGTATACATTTCTGTGTATGGAAGTAGTCATTATGCCTTTTTTGATCGATTGTAAATGATTTATAAAAAAAACCTGATTACTTTTTTTTTGGCATTATACCGGAAAAGTTTTTTACTTTCCTCTCAATAAATTTTCATAATTTTAGAAAGATATTAATAGTCTATTTATACAAAAGAAAATATTGTAACCTCTGCGAGTTAAGGAAAAAAATATACAACGTTGAACGCCAAATGTTACTTTTTACGCGAGCTTGTCGTTCGTATAAATGTCTTTTTTATTATCGGTTAAATTATTTTCAGCCAGCCTAGTGTTGGCGCAGGGTAAGGTGAAAAATAAAGAGTTGTCGTACCGCTCGTCGATATCAATAATGCTTAATGCGATGCAAATTCATAAAAAACCAAACTTCTGATATTTACTTTTTACAAGCGATACTTAATTTGCACCATTTTTAACGAAAATATTCGCATATTTAACGGCCTACTTAATGCCTAGCAACCTGTCCCTATCCTATGCTACCTGTCTATTGCTCGCACGACTGGCATCGGCACAATGTATAAAATAAAAAACTTCGTGAGCTATTAAACGTGTTTAAAAATGAAGGGAAGAAGAATAATAAAAAAACCAGAAAGTATTACTGCGTGTATACGTCTCTACGTACAAGACTTTCTTATAGCTTTGAAAGCTATTCGTTGTACTTTTTTTGCGCTTTTTCAATTGGGAACAGTAGACGGAATGATTTTGCGTGAGTGATAATATTTGTGTGCGTGTGTTTGTGTAGCTTGAGAGATGAAAAAAGTCGAGCTGCGATACAGTTTGTACGATGTATGTGTCAACGATATTGGTACCTTACTTATCTACCCACCTGGTACCTTGTAACTGTCTTTACCATAGATGTACACCTACCATGTGTTTCGTGTAGAGTTGAAAATATTTTGACTGATAACGTGGAATGCAGCAACTCATATCACGTTAATGTACATATAGTTGCCGACATTCCGCATTTGAAGGGATGTAATTGTACTCTCCCAACAGGTCATCTTCCTTCAAACATTTACTGTACATTATTGAAACTCTGATGGCATAAATGCGTTACTGATCTCGAGCTTACCCAGTCCCGGGGAAGTTGAAATGTAACACTAACTGAAGCTGTAAACTTGGAATTAACTTAAATGAATCAGGAACAGTGACTGAAATTCATCTGTAACTGTAACTTTTAACTGTGAATGAAATGAATCTGTAACTGTGACTGAACTGAATCTATAACTGTAACTTTCAACCGTTATTGAGATGAATCCATAGTCAGCTGTAAGTGTAATGATGCAGTAACTGTAATTTAATTGAACTTCTTTTCGCTTGTGGTCCACATACGTGTAATAACAGAAAAACATTATGTTATTAAATAATTTTTGATCAGCTAAATTCCTGAAAATGTCTTAATTACTATTAAGGCATACATCAAGATTACCTATTTAACATTAACAGTAACAACAGATTACAGTATCGTTATTATCGCATATTGCATCCTACATTTTAATGCAACTTTGTTACTAATAAATTTTTAGGTTATCGTTCTGTTCCATTACATAATCCCCATTCCATTATTGGTTTTCCTTTTTTTTGTTATTGTTCTTCGTGTTTTGGTTATTGATTCCTGTTACTGAACCGTTATTTTTATTGATTGAGTTCTTTGTTTAGATTTCTTTTTGTTCATGTAATATTTTCATTAGTCTTGTTATGGTAGAATTTTTGGGTTATCGTACTGTTCCGTTACATGACTGCTCATTTCATTAACGGTTATAATTTTTTGTTATTATTCTCCCCATTTTGGTTCTTAGCTTCTGTTACTGAACCATTAATTTCATAGATTGAGTTCCTCATTTAGTTGTGTTACTGTTCCTGTAATATTTTCGCCAATGTTGTTATAAAGGAATTTTTGGGTTATTGTACCATTCTGTTCCATTCCATTATTGGTTTTCCTTTTTTTGTTATTGTTTTTCGCGTTTTGGTTATTCATTCCTGTTACTGAACCGTTATTTTTATAGAGTGAGTTCTTTGTTTAGGTTTGTTTTTGTTCATATAATATTTTTATCAGTTTTATTATAGTAGAGTTTTTGGGCTATCGTACTGTTCCACAACATGACTTCTCATTTCATTAACGGTTATAATTTTTTGTTATTATTCTTCCCGTTTTGGTTCTTAGCTTCTGTTACTGAACCATTAGTTTCATATATTGAGTTCCTCATTTAGTTGTGTTACTGTTCCTATAATATTTTCATCAGCGTTGTTATAAAAGAATTTTTGGATTGTCGTTCCATCCTGTTACATAACCTCCATTTCATCAATGGTTATAACCATTTTTTTTCTATTATTATTATTTTTCCCATTTTGGTTATTGATTTCTGTTACTGAACCGTTATTTTTGTATATTGAGTTCCTCGTTCAGTTTTCTGACCTTTCCTCTAAAATTCGCATCAGTGTTGTTATATTGGAATTCCCGGGTTATCGTCCTATTCCATTCTGTTGAGTAACCAATGACTCCCATTTCATTATCAGCTTTTATTTTTTGTTAATGTTCTTCATGTTTTAGTTATTATTTTCTGTTACTGAACTCTTATTTTCATAGGATGTGGTCCTCCGAGTCAAAATTCAATTATGCCCCAATTGGGGGGAAGGGGTGCCGTTAATTAAGAGGGGATATGAGATTTTCCCTCCTTTTTGACCTTGAAAAAGAGTTGATCCTCCCCTATCTCCCTACTACATTGAGTTAAAAAGTTGAAATTTTGTGTGTTCATTTAGTTGAAGTCTGGATGGGTGGGTGGTTTTTTGATTGGGTTTTCTCATTTTTCTCATTTTTTTGAATTTGTTCCCCGCATAACTCCCCTTAAAATCGGACTAAGAAGTTGAAATTAGGTATGTAAATTTAGTAGAGGCCCTAGATGTGTCTCTTGGAGGACTCGACTTTTCAGTCCCGTTGCATCCCCTCATAGCCCTGAATATGTGGTTTTTTGGTCGATTTTTTTAATTTTCAGAGTTTTTTCCTCGCATAACTCCCCTCCAAATTGGACTAGGAAGTTTAAATTTGGTATGTACGTTTAGTAAGGTTCCTAGATGTGTCGTTTGGCGGTTTCGATGTTTTAGCCCTATTGAAGTCTTCCCTGAATACTAATCCAGAAAAAACTGAGAAAATTTAAGATTTTTGTGCTATATTTTTTTGGGTTCATATCGTAACAGTTTGCAAAACATTTCACCCCCACTCTTGATTTTTTTTACCGCAGTCTCTCACTCATACTTATTGCCTTGTAGCACAATCATTTTGCTTTTCTCGTATTTGCCTACAAAATTAGCATTTCATATTGTCAAAAAATTACAAAAAACGTTTTTCTTCAATTGGTATTTTTTTCTCCACATAAGTCCAAATCTTGGTTTTACCATCCCAAGCACGAAATGAAAGGTGCTCTCCCGTTCATTTTAACATTTTTTAATGAGATGCTCATAATAGTTTTTCCAAAAGTTATTCATAAAAAACTTAAAAAGTTACAAATTTTAAACTATGTTTTTCTTGCATTCATTTTGTCATATTTTACGAATCACCTATCCCCACTCTTGATTTTTATACCTCACGTAATGGAAAGTATGTACTGTATTTTAGATCGAACAGTGCGTTTTTATTGTCATTAATTTTTTTTCGATGAATTTTCAAAGCGAGGGGCAAGTTTAGATGAAAAAAAAATTTTGAAAATAGCATCTCAGCCCCTTTGATTTTTTGGGTATACCAACCATTTTACAAGTAAGTCTCACGAGTTGACCTATCAGTGGTATAAGGGAAAGGAGGTTAATGTGAAACACCCTGCGTATAGAGAATGAATAAAATTTTTTTCGATGAAGTGCACGTATGAGTACGTCATCCTTATTGTCCAGAAAAAGATATAAATCTGCGTACACATGCATTTTTGCTTAGCGAAGAGAAGAATGCACATAACAGATGATAGAAGGAACGAAAAACAAAACAAAGGATGAGAATAAAATAAAAACGGATAAAACTAACCAAATGAACTTTTTAAGAACTTGTATAAAGTCGATAGTTTATTTTCTGTTTGTTTTATTGTAATCCCGGTTGCAAAGAATGCTGAAGGAAAAACTTTACTGCCAAAGCAATAAGAAATTGATTAATCGGCGGAGTGGAAATCCTTTTCTGTTATAAAAGTTATATGGATGAGTACAATATAAAAGTAGCGGAGAAAAAAAGAAGAAAATAAGAGGAAAAATAAAACGAAGTAAGAAAAAAAAACGCAGTAGAAAATAAAAATAAAAAAAATAAAAGGTGCTCTCTACGACTGGATTATGTTCTGTCTTACTTTAAAAGATTACTTGGAAGACAAAACACGGTATAAAGATTGATAGACATAATAAGACTTTTTCTTTGTATTTTTTTTTCATACTGCCAACGTTACCTCTTCACCCGCCTCTTCTTCGTCATTCGAAATGTATCCTCTCTTTCTTCTCTTTTTTTCCCCAAATAGCGCGCGTACTAAGCAATAGCTTTCGAAGGTAGCAATTTATTCGCAATTTTTCCTTTCCAAAGATGACGTCGCGTCGTGAAGTACAATTTACCAAGTTTTAAAAAGAGCACCGAGTGATTATTAGAGCTCGTTTAACAGATTTCGGCAATTTCGCGACTAAATTTAATAACGGTTTCCCTTTTCTTCGTTTTCGAATGGGGGATAAGTGCATAAAAGCCGTAGATTCTGATGTCGCTGCCTTTACTTTTGCGATGGCGATTCGATGGTGGCAACAGAAGCATTTCTTGTGTATTTTTCATCGTTATCCGGCCGCGATATCGTGTTCCGCTGGACCGTACTTATAACATCAGCAGCACAACAAAAAGAGATGTTCAATTTGATTAGTACGTTTGGGACGACTTCTTAAGGTGGAATCAGTCTGGTGTTATATACTTTTTTTTTATTTACTTATTCTCTTTTTCATTCTTTATTTTGTTAGGTTTTTTTTTCTTCTCTCTTTTTTTTTTTGGAAAGTGTGTCCCGTGTCATCACCGATATCGATCACTGCTCGTATGCTTTTTTTTTCTTGACGTACGTACGTTCGCACGGTAAAATCTATTTATTTTGAGTACGGTAGCGTTGTCAATTTGACGTGGACTCTTTTATTTACGCGTGATGGGTCTTTTGTCGCGTCGAGTTCCGTTGCCTTGTATGCTTCGTATGCACACCCGTCTTTGAGACGATACGACCAATAGGCTGAGATTCACAGCCAGATGAAGCTGGTACTCTAGTTTATACATGAGCTATCGATGAAATTTCGATTTTGTTTCTTCGGGTAATTTCAGTCAAATACACTGAGTGTTATGAAGCTATGAAATCAAAATTACGAATTTTAAATTATTCGGACAGTTTAGGCTCTTTCCATCGAAAAAATTTCATTTGTAGCAAAGAATTTTGTGAGAAACTCTGTTCCAATAAAACCAAATGAAATAGGTATGATTTTTTATAAATTTCTAATCATGTAATCAAACAGCCATTTTCTCGTAAAGCGTTTTCAAGGAAGCACTCGAACAGCTAGAAAAAGAAATCAAAACAAATGGATCGTTATAAATACTATACGGTATGAAGATGATGCATTTTTACTGGCATATTCCATAAAGGCACTGCAACTCATTCGGGATAAGTAAACGACTCGGGAATCCAGTATGGGATCAATTTTTAACGAAAATAAAACAAATTTTATGGTAATTAGTCGAGAACTGAAGTCAGATACTAAGATAAGGATTAGCACCCCCTCTCCCAAAATGGGGTAAAACTGAATTTTGACCTGAGGCCATACCCACTTATGTATATCCAATCTGCCACCAAACCGAGCCAATTGACCGAATTGGAGCAATTTATGTCCCTATCGAGCAGACTGAATGATTTTAATGTTCGGCAGGGAAAAAATGAAAAAATAAAAATAAATATCTGTCGAGCCAAAAAAAATAGAAAGAGTAAAAGAATTTCAATATCTAAGATGCATAATTACTGAGAGGTTAACGCCAGAAGTACAGGTTGAATGTCGAATCGGTTATGCAGAAATAGCTTTTTTGAAAATGAAAAACCTACTTACAAACCGAGCCTTAATTCTAAAGATTAGGTGAAGGCTGTTGAAATGTATTAGATGGAAGTAAAGTAGTGTTATAAAAAATACTTGGCAGCGTTGCAAAGAAAATTAAGATATATTTTGATAGAATGTAAATAATGATAAAACCTCGCTTGGATGACAACTGTTGTGTTGATTTCATGCGAGAAACATATACAAAGTAAGTTTTCCAGTTTTATTTCTACCCAATGAAATGAGATGAACTCAAAATCTAGAAGAGCATTCTAATCTACAAAGCTTTATCTATATCTAGTTTATAAATGTGATAAATGTTTGAGTCACTTCGGTGATTATATAGAAAAATAGATGGAGCTTTGTAGGTTAGAATGCTTTTTTAGATTTTGAGTTCATCTTATTTCATTATGAAGAAATAAAATAGGGGAATTTACTTTGTATATGTCCCTCGTATCTCTATGAATATTTAATATTTGATTCTTATATGGTAGCAGAGCGTGGTTAACTCAGGATGATCGCGAATAAAAATTCATGGTTGTGTGTATCATGTAATGAAAAAAAAGGCATCGTTTTTTTCCCCTAATGAGCATTGAGGATGGGAAGGGTTCAATGCAGCTAAAAAGTCAAAACCCCTAAAAGGCACATCTAGGGTCTTTATAGACAGTACTTACCTAATTTCAACTTCCTGGCCCAATTTGGAGGGGAGTTGTGCGAGGAACAAAATGTAAATAAAGATAAAGCCTCATTCGAATGATAACTATTGTATTGGTTACATATCCCTCTGAATATGTAAAACTTGATTCTTATATAAATGTTATGTCTACTCCATACCATTGTGTGGCTCTGAGGTAGCGACGTACATGGCAGAAACCATCAACTTTTTACAAACCTGCGAAATGTGGTTCTACCGTAAAATGCTACGTATTCCGAGGATCAAGAAAATTAGGCCGGAATGGAATGGTCAGTCCTCGAAAGTATTAAAAACATGAAATGAGATACTTTGGTCATCTCCTCTGCGGATCAAAATACGATCTCATAAAACTGATCGAACTAGGAAAAATCCAGGATATTCATTGCGGTCCAGGAAGAGGACGAATATCTTGACTGCGGGACAAACACCAAAGGACTGTACTCGAGACTGTTCAGGAGCTCATGAGAGCAGTGTAGAACAGAGAAATCTAACAATTGCCGAATGACCGCTGCGTGCAGTAATGCGTTAAGCATACGAAGAAGAAAAATAGTGATACACCGCTCAAAATTGTGAAAGTTCTGAATTCAACGTCATTCAACCCCGTTTGAAGCTCAATTTGATCACCATCAAAATGTATTGAACTTGAAAATAAAAGACTTAAAACCTACATTTTGATACTCTACATGGAATTTTAAGCTTTGCTCACATCTTCCTCCCGCCCTCTTCATTTGAAGCTCAATTTGGTTATGCATTAAATTTTGCCCCCTCCCCCTCCTCCCGTTCACTCCACAACCTACAATTTGTGACCCAAATTGGATTTATGCTTAAAATTACGTAGAATTTGAAATCAGAGTGCGTTAAAACCTATATTTCAATAGCCCACAGGAGATTTTTCAAAACTTCGAGCATTGGTCCCCCTCCTCGCCCGCTAGTTTAGTTCTCATCCGTAACAATGTTATAAAGGAAATCAGATAAAAATGATAAGAAATTTAGTTTTTTCGAAATTTCGTTTCTCTTTATTAGGATTCAAATACTTATAAATTTTTTATCCAAATGAGATAAAGAGACAAGGTTTGCGGCACTGAAAAGAACTAATTTTTCTACCAACAATCGTACATATTAAAAGAATATTAATTTAATCGATTGGTCATGGGAATAAATTTTCGAATAATTCAATAAAGATCATGAAAATTGAATGTTTTTTTGCACGTTTTTCTCATTATTTCATCAAATGCTTTTCTCGCTGCACTGCTATTACAAAAACTAACTGCATCGTGGTAATCTAGATAAAATTCTTTTTTCTCTCGAATAAATTCCAAATCTCTATCTATTTTGACTCTCAAACTCCACTCGTTTGAAAAACTTGTACGAAATTGGAAAAACAACTTGTTTCAAACAGAGCAGTTCAGCTCCTGCGACTCAAAGGCTAGGCAAACATACATATCTAGACTCAGTATGTGTTGCCTAGTTAACGGCTGAAATCCCCTACTTCTATTCTGAAACACCCTGTATACTGTGTTTTGCAGTAAACAGCAAATTTTCATCATTATGAAGTTAGTGCCGGTTTGGGCGAGTATAAAATTTTGCAAATAGAATATCTTAGTTTCTTTGGGTTTTTTGAGTATGTTAACCATTACACATGCAAGTCTCATTAGTTTACTTGCACTGGTATTGGAGAAGGGAAATTAATGCGAAACCTGGTTCATGGATGGATTTTAGCTATCTTTTGTTTTTCGCACTGCTGCTTTCCAGACCGCTGAGGTGGATTTTTATATGTACTTTAAACAATTTTGAGAAATCAAACGCAACCAGCGCCATACAGCTCTGCGATAACTGTACAGTTATATATGACTATGATATTCCCGCGGGAGCTGTTTTTTTTTCCTTCCTTAAATTCTTTACTAAGATAGGTCCAGAAGAAATTTCATATATAGTATATGCGTATTCGCCACAGTATTATTGTACGTAAATATAGAACGCATAACGACTTGCCAAACCATCAGGCGTTCTTCAGTACGTCGTCGCTCGCCCAGTGTTTTGAAAATTGCCGAAATGAAAATACGTTAAATGGGAAAACTTTTTCATCTGTACGATCTACAGCCTCCGCGCTCTGTGCGCCACTCTGCGTGAAAATTTCTCAAAAAAAGGAACTATTCTTCGCCATATTGGCGGCTGTTTCCATATCTATCTTCGATACTGCGGCTCCTCCGAGCCTGAGCATATTATGTACTTATAGGTACCTCGTCGCCAACTCGCCTCTCGACGCTGTAAATACGATAACATTCGAGGTGCTTGAAAACAGGTGACGATAAACGAACTCTGCCGCTGATAAAACCACGTCCGCGTCCTCTTCGCACATACGATACGTAGCTAGAGCTCTTACGTATTAGAAAGCTGCTAAAGCTCGGGTGTAGGTATGGGGGTGGGTGTTGCTCGTCGAGTGCTTATGTACTACTTAATGTTCGCGATACTTAATGTTTTGATACTGGTTTGCGGTTGTTAAGGAATAGCACTTAATGACACTATTAAACGTCAACACATTAGAGATTGCAGTCGCGCCGGTTATCTTTATACGAGTTACAATCGCACAAAGCGTACCTCCGTTAGCTTCTCCCTTCGATGTTGGTGTGGTGTTCCTTTTTAGCATCGTTGACACCTCCGCCAACGCTTAGCCCCATCGTAGTACCATGTAAGTTTATGTGCACGATACGTAGTAGATGTACTCGGTGCAGGTATTATGTTTACTTTAATGTATATGTAATCGAATATAAAAAATAAGTATAAAAAAGTGTTAATCTTTGAAGTCGTTTCGTTTTTACTTTTTATCGCGATTTTCCAAAAGCAAACTTGCTATTATTACTTTGACGCGAGAATATTTTATACGTAGCCGTTTTTACAATTATAGAAGTCCATTTTGACCATTTTACAGAATATCGATATTTTTTTCCTCATGACATCGACAGACGAAGTTAATAATTCGACTGTTTGATGACATGGTGCTGGGCTAAGTTTAGTAGGGCAATTTTTCAATAACATTTTGGTTGGTGTAAATTTTGAAAATGAAGTAGAGGGAGTGGAGAATCCAAAAGTTTCAAATTTATCAATCAATTGTATAATATATATCCTATTTTAAAATGAACTTCATGGAGTTATTGTAACACCATAACGCTGAGATGTTTGACTTTTTGCATCACAAAAATTCAGTTGGCCAAGTCCACCGTTTCTTTCCCTTTTCCCTTCTATGGGCCAGGAAAATTGAAATCCTGTATATGAAGTTCGAGCAGGTACAAGGTGCCCATTTGCATACTTTTGGTGGTTTTGACGTTTCATACCTAAACTACTACTACTACTACTACTCCTCCTCCTCCCACTTCTCCTCTGTGTTTTTCAACTTTGTTAATGAAATTAGCCATATCTGCTGTAGCCTTCCCAAATCAACTCAGAAAACTTGAATTTGATGGACCAAATTTTGCTTTCTTTAGAAATTTGACAACGGTGGGATCACAATTATTGAAATTAGTTTTTTTAACCAAATTCCTTGTACGATAAGACTATAATTATTTCAGACTATACTGGCTGTATACTAATATCACTTATCTAAGTAGACAAGTAATTATTTCAGACAACCTTTCTTATCTACTGAAATCACTTGTATAATCAGACTAATAGTTATTGCAGACAATCACTCTAGTCTGACAAAATTAGCTGAGCGATGAAGCGAGTAATTATTTGAGATTACTTCGATTGTCTATCAAAATTGGTGATATGTTCGGACAGTTGAATATTTCATAAAACGTCGCTTGTTCAAATAAATTACTAGCCAAATTATACAAGTACATAATGATTTCAGACAACCTTTCTTGTTCATCAAAATTACTTGTTTAATTGAGCAAGTAATCATTTCAAACCACCTCCCTTGTTCGCTGAATTTGCTATCGTTCTGATAAATTACTTGTGTGCTCATCTCTGAACTCCCTTGTCCACCGAAATCACTTGTGCCATCAGACATGTGATTATTTCAGACAACCTCGCTTGCCTATTGAAATCACTTGTGCAATTAGACAAGTTGATATTTCAAGCAACCTCACATGTCCATCAAAATTACTTGTGTGATAAGACCAGTAACGATTTCAAGTAACTTCTTTTGTCTATTGAAATCACTTGTGCAATCAGACAAGTAATTATTTTAAACAACTTCTCTTCACCACCAAAATTGACTGTCTGATTATGCAAGTGAATGTTTCAAACAACCCCGTCTGTACATTGAAATCAATTATGTAATCAGACATATAATTTCAAACAACTACACTTGCCCATCAAACTCTTTTGTGTGATCAGACCAGTAACCATTTCAGACAACTTCACCTGTCTATTGAAATCACTCGTGCAATCAGACAATTTCAGATTTCTCCTGTCCACCGAAATCATTTGTGCTATGAGATAAACAATTATTTCAGACCTCGCCAGTCCACCAAAATTGCTTGTCTGATTATACAAGTAATTATTTCAGACAACCTCGCCTGTCTATTGATATCACTCGTGTCATCAGAAAAGTAATTATTTCAGACAATTTCTCCTGTCTATTGAAATCACTAGTGCAATTAGACAATAAATTATTTTAGATAACTTATCTTGTCTGATTATGCAAGTGATTATTTCAGACAACCTTTCCTGTTCACTGAATTCACTTGTACAATCAGACAAGTAATTATTTCATGCAACTACTCTTATCCACCAAAATTACTTGTGTGATTGTATGGGTGTTTATTTCAGACAACCTCTCCTTTTCATCGAAATCACTCGCGCCATCAGACTAGTCATCATTTCAGACAACCTCACTTTTCTGTCAAAATCACTTGTGTGATCAGACAATTTATTATTTCAGACAACCTCACTTGCCCATCGAAATCACTTGTGTGATCAGAAAAGTAATTATTTCAGACAAACTCGTTTGTCTACTAAAATTACTTGTTCGATTAGACAATATGAACTGCTGTGTGATTTTATAAAACCATCTCTTCGAAAATGAAACTATTGTGTTCTAATGGTTAGCCTGAGATGACCTTTCTAATTTTTAGAATTTTGAATTGTAAAATCTCAACCTGAGTATAGTAAATTAATTGATATGTTTTGTATTAATATCTTGACGACACTCGATCGAGTCATTTTGATTTCTACTATCTACCAAAATCAAATCAATTTTAAAGTGACAAAGGAATCTTACCTATCATCTATGCACTACCTACTATCGCATTTAGTAGAAAAATGAACGATATTGGAAGATTTAGACTTTCAAAAGTTACTTACTTTTTTTCTTCTCCAAAAGAAATACAAGTCGATAGTTGGCGAATTTTGGTGACAATAGTTGCAAAGTGTCTAACAGATTGAAAAAGTTGAACAAGTTGAAATTATTTTGGGTTTAAGACAGAATGTACGGTATTTTTTTCTTTCTTTCTTTCAAAAGTGTAAAATGTTTGATAGATAATTATGTTACGTCTGAATGTTACTTAGCAGCAGAAGATATCAAAGTTTTGGAGATAAAATGAAAATAAAATTACAACAGCAAACTGAACATGTTGGAAGTTTTAAATATGATGCAAGATGTCTACTGGATATAAAAGTTTTGAAAAATCGTGAATTTTGTCTGAAAACTTTCAAAAATCTGGTTTCTTTTTTGCAAAAAATAAATTTGAACTTGAAAAATCATTATTGTTTTCGAATAATACGTATTTTTTTTTTTCAAGTTTTTTTTTTGCAAAAAATAAATAAGAAA
>FIZR01015581.1:0-10424 GCA_900060175.1 Ferrisia virgata
TAACAGTAGTTTGATGATTTCTTGGGAAATGGGATGAGAATTTTTTGACCTGTAATTTGTTATGGTGAAGAGAGCTGAAAGAAAGTCAGCAAAAATAACAGAATCGTGTATAGCGAAATCTTGAATATAAGTGATAGCGGTTTTTATGGCAGAAAGCTAGGTGTTTAATATAGAAAAGATAGCAGGGAGAGGAATGAATAGGGAGGTATTGTCATAGTACTATTGCCATTCCAACGGATTGTTGCCATTATAACGTAATTATTGAATTTTAATACAGCGCCGACTTGAATATATACCCATGATTCGGATATGCAATACTTTGAAATGATAATTAAATACCTATTTCTACGAAATAAAAACATATCAATGCTTCAGAATTCAATTTTATAAACTTTTCAAGAATTTTTAACGAAATGAAATGAATAAAATTATTATTATTACATCTATTTCATAACTGAAATTAACAAGTATTTTTTGGTCCCAGAGCAAAGCCACATGGACATTTTTTTCCGATTTATATCGAAAAAATTGTTTAAAATTCGCTCATGAAATTACTTTCAAATGTGCCTTCGGTAAAGACATGTGCCTGAGGCACAACTAATCATTTGTGTTCAGGGAGATACGATGTCCTGTTCTTTCATCCTTCCCTTATGCCATTTATAATCGTTCTCAATGTTGAATTTTTTTTTAAGTACCTAAATAAGTAAGGTAACTGTACCAGTAGTTGATCACTTGACGGAATATTCGATGAAATTAAGACCCATCACGTGAGTTAGGTTAACAAAACTGGTATTAAAATACAAGTTGCAAGTTTGTTTTTTTAGTCAAATGATGCATAAAACGTGATTCAAAAAATCACGTGCAAAAATATTGTAATTTTACTGCAACTCTTTAAGATTTAATTAAGGTACGTGAATATTTTGTAACGGTATTTTCATTTAAACAAAATCGTATAAATGCCATATCTAGTATAATTAATGAAAGAGGAATCTTCGGAGATTCCTCTTTCACGTGTATGAGATTGAATTTAATCATGTAAAAGTTGTCATAAAACCATTGATTATCTACTGAACCTAACATATGACCACTTCTAATTGTTGATCAGTGAACAACTACTGGTTTTCAACATTGAATTTTGCATTTTCAAAAGTTGATCATTATCATATTCCCTCTAAGTTTATTATGTGTAATGATCAGAAATACCCACAGTAGGATAAGTAATTGAAAAAAAAAGTGCATCAAAAGAAACTTAACTATTAGTAAATTGAGGCGTAAATAACTTTATTTTTCTTTAAGTTATGTTAACAGTAATAAGTTAGTTGATACTTCATAAAAATAAGTATCACTCATTAATATGATTGAAGTTGTATTTCGAATGCGGCTCAGCAGTGCGGTGATTCGCCTACGTCAACGACGAGCACCTCTCCCCCCTCTAAATATTTTGACTTAGCTCCCACGTATATTATTAGCATAACCATAGTCGATTTTCGTGTGTGTAGAGGGGGAGGGGGGGAGTTGTTGAATTTTTTTTGAAAAAGGAAAATATACCTATCTCGAGCGACACATGGTGAAAATTTTGGAAAATTTTGAGCATAAAGGGGGAGAAATTCTGTGTTTTTTTTGTATAACAATTCAGGAAAAATTGTTCAGGGAAGGGTTTGAACCACTTCCCCAACCCCTCACACCAGGATTGACGCCATTATCCTTCGTTTAAAACAGTTAAGAGCTTTTCATAGTGGGTGTGAGAAAACAGAAGGGACAATACATCAGTGTAACGAAGAACCCCACTAAAAGAGGGCCGTACATTTTTTTTTGTAACAAATTCAAATTATTCCTATGGAAGTAATTATTTGGTAAATCCTCGTTTTTGTTAATATTTTGTATTTCTTAAAATTTTCGCCTTCGCTTTATTATGACACTATTTATTTTTTCTTTATGCTATTTTTATTGTATTATTTATCCCACGGTCAAACACATGATTATTTCAACTTCTTTTTTACAGCTTGAAAATCAATTTTTACTGATTAGAAAACAGCAAAATTCAATCACCAAATTGAACTCAAAAATGGGGTTGAATGCCAATTTTTGGACTCTTCAATGTTGGTATTTTCACAAAATTTTCACCCTCACTTTGCTCGGCCCTCGCAACCTTATTTTTAAAATGTTCTAGTTCCTCTCTTCGATCTATTTATGTACGTACTAAAATTGAGGGAAAAAAACCTGACCTGTTCGATGTTTAGAGGGTTTTGTGTTTGTGTGTGTGGGGGTTATTGTGTTGTTTGTATTTTCAATTTTTAAATGGTAGCGTTTTCTTCTTTCAAAATGTATTAGACACACAGATGAAAGAGATGAAAAGTGCAGATTTATTGAACATGTGGTTTGAACGGACCCTCGAAGCAGTCAAAAATGGATAAAAATGTAATTGGAGTATAAAAAATATAAAAATTTTATCCTCATTCCCCTCGAGGATTTTTTTTCCTATTTTCTTTCCTTTATAAATTTATTGAGAATAGTCCCTAATTTTTAAATGCAAGAATATATCTAAAAATATGCATTGATTTTGTTTCTTGTTTTTCGAATTCATTATTTATTAGTAATCTTGGTGGGAGAGGAGGGTGGAATGACGAAAGTAGGTTAGGCTTACTTAGGAGGAAGGAATGACGATACAATCAAAAATGTTAGGAAAAATAGGCTATGCAAAAGACATCAAGAAGTCATAAAATTCAATTTCAATCAACTAATAAACACTTTGACTTGTGCACCAATTAAAACATTTCATCAATCAGTCCAAATTGTTTATGAAAGCAAACTAAAAGAATCAAAAATTGCATTAATTAAACGAAATCTCCAAAAAAATTATGAAAAAAACTTTAAAATGAAGAATTTCTTTCTTCGTGTCAATGAAAATTATTCCGTGTACAAAATATTTACTTTACTACGCTCATACAAAATATTTTTTAAGCAAATTTTACTAGAATCAAATCTTCGAAATGAAGAAGAATTTCAATTTTTTACCAGTAACTCTCATCGGTGGTGGAGGGGAATTTATGGACGATGAGAAGTGAAGCCTAATTTTCTTAAATGAATAGTGCATCGTATAGAAAGGTTTATTTCATTCGAAGTATCTAAGATAAATTAAAGAATAACGAAGTAAGAGATATACAAGTACGTAAGCTTATGAATTTGGCATCTTTGGCCATCTACTCAAATCAGAAATGTCTGATGTTTCGTTATTTTAGATTCGAAAATCGTATTTCAATGTGCAGAATAATTATTTACTTTGAATTCGAATCTGATGGTGGGAAAACTTTGTATGATTCTTTTGAATGTAAGAAACATGATTACTCTGCAGAGATTTCGATGCAAAAATTTCTAACAAAATATGATGTTGATTACATCAAGTTCTGAGGTGTCATGAAAGTTGAATAAAGAATTCAAATTATTAAGCAAATTTTGAAGGAATCATAGATATCAAATATTCTTCCATTATTTTTAAATTTATTCTTTTCTTCTTGCTTTATAAATCCCACGTATATTTCTATTATGTTCGATTGTTCGTATTTCGGATAAAAATCATAGCAGAGACTCTTTACATTTCAGATATACTTATCTATTTGTCACTTCAGTTAGTGTAGGTATGTTGTTATTTTATGCGTGAAAGGTACGATAATAAAACATAAAGCAAACCGATATGAAGTTCAAAAATATCGAAAAAAAATTGTATGGTATGGCAATTGAAATTTCAATTTTCCTAATTTACTTTCTTCTTGAAACTTATTTTTTACTTTTAAATTACTAACAAAGAGAAATCCGACACTAACGTAACGTCATAATTATTGATTTTCTAGTAAGTATATCTGGAATCTTGATAAAAAAAAAAAATATGTGCACCTAATCTCGACTTTTCAACCTCGTTTCATAAAGAAAATTCATACCATTATGGCTTATCTATCGACCTGAGAATGGAACAGGTTTTTCTTTCAATTAATGCGAAATTTTTCGTACGATTTGTTATCTTGAATCTTTCGGCTCTTACCTTATTCTGAACAGTTTTGAGACACCATAGTTTTCTCTCACTGCAACGCCCTTTTCATTCAGCTAGCGCCATATTTCTTCTTGTCTTCTCAGTTTTCCATTCCATTCATAGATATGCAAATAGGCTCTCTAAAACATCTACATTTATATTAGTAACAGCAATTTCTGAATGGTTTTCGTGCCTCTCAGATTACGTTATCGTTAGTACTATATTATTTATAACATATACATTTTTATTTTATTCAACTGCTTATTAAAGTTACATATGTATTATGATTTGATTTTAAAATCTTGACTTCACAATAATTCTTTTAAGAATATCGAGAAAATTTAGCATACATAACAGATATGGACAGATAACAAAAAGTACTAACATACTTTACTAATAATTTTATTGGATTTGAAAATTGTGCTTTTTAAAAAGGTGTCCTAATAAGTTTTTTCTCCTCGATATTACACAATATTTATCCTCAGTAAAAGCAAATGGATATTGGACAAGCTGCGTATCTCCATTTTCTAGAACTATGATGTGCAGATCTGTTTGGAAGTATGATAAATTTTGTAAAGGTATCTTGCTAGCTGCATTAATTTCAATATAATGGTTTCGTAAAACATCCATAAAACGCAAATGTTACATTTTTTTCCCCCATTCATTCCTACAACTTATCTATTAAAATTTTCTTGAAAATCTTTCCATTATACAATAAAAGTACTCAACAAGGTATAAGTAAGCCTAGCTAGATAGATGAACAAAAATTACCAGGTATTTACTAGGCCTTGTACAGATATTTATTTGGTACAGTTTCTTAGCTAACTTAAGGGTAATTTTTCTTAATTTCGATAACAATATCAAGAATAGTAAACCACGTTATAAACAGAAAAGAAGGATGTAACTGCGTAGCAATAAGTCACACTCTAGCGAATCTTTTCTTTTAACAAAAGACGTAAACGAAATTTATATGCAAATGAGGAGGCATTAATCGCAGTTTAAAATGTTCCTTCCCAAAAGCCGAATAAAAAATGAATTTAGAAGCGAGCGAGTCGGATGTAGGTAGGAATCTTTGAGCGAAGAAGTGCTAAGTAATAACGAACTAGCAAAAGGTCCCCGGAAGGAAACGAGTTTACAAGGGAAATGCCGGAGATGGAAAAAAGGCCCGGTCGCAATTTTAAGTTTCCCCCTATTTTACTTTTCTTTTCTTCTCGCGATTTTTCTTTTTAATTGTCACAATGAGCTTTTTTATCAAGCTTAATTATCAGCATCGTTAATAAGTTAGCAGAACAGTTTTTTTTTTTTTTCTTTTCATATACATACATTGGATGGTGTCCTTTTCGAGTAGGTAGTAGACTAGGCACTGCTTCGTGTTTGAAGCTTTAAGGGAAACATTTTTTTTTTTTTTTTTAAAGATGTCATCTCTTTATTTTTGTTATCCAACTATACAAATATTACAATTAAAAAACCTCGATGGTTTTATTGCAGGTTTCACTTCAATGGGCAAAAATTCTTATCAACATTTTTCCTGTTCCATTGCGGAAAGTTTCAGAGTCAGCAACAAAACAGGTAAAATGCTTACCATTTTGGAAGGGATGGGAATAAGTATGGCATTCGTTTTGAAATAATAGAAAAAAAAAAAAAAACGACAACTACCGTATGCTGAACGCGATCATAACATCGTTCGACTGTAATTGCGACCGCGTAAGATTCGTTTCAATAGGTATAGTGATGATAATAGAATGAAAAGATGATAAAAATTGGCTGAAAAGCAACGTGGCGCGCGTGGTGCTCGAACGCACGCGTCTCTGCAATAAAGAATATACACGTAGTTATTATTATTATTGTTGTTGTTGTTGTAATCGCGTGAGTGTTTGTATCATTAATCATATAGCGTTGTGACCGGGTGAGAACCATCATTAAAGTCATAAAGCCAAAAAAGATAGAAATAACGAAATGTGGCGAGTAAACAGTCGGGGCGTGCCGTCTATAACTTGTAGCCCTCTTTAAGTATATCAACTTCGCTTATCTTCGTTTTTAAAATGTCAGAAATAGAATATTTCAAAGAAAATCGACTCGAGTGTGGTTGAGAAATTCCTGGAAAATTGATGCGCCCATTTCGTTTCACCTAATGTTCTCGGGTTCGACTTCAGCGTAGGGAAAATTACATTTTTCCACCTATCTAAATTCGCCATAACTCTATAAGCTTTTCTAGGTAGTCTTTATAATGACGTAGTCACGATACAATGTCGAAGAAATTTGTGTTTACCTATTGATATTCTTGAAATATCGTAATGTTAGCACCTCCTACCTAGTACATCTACCAACGTTAGAAAAACTTAAGCGAATGTGTCATCGAATGTAGCTGCTACCAACAGCGAAAGGAGGCCATCCGGAAATGCTACAGAAAAGCCTATTTTAAATGGAGTAGTTGAAAGAAAATGGTGCCGTTACTCGATTTTTGAGTTAAGTATTTTTCAAATTAAACTCCAAAAAAGATAGAAGTATACAATAGTTTGAAGAATGATTTTGTGTCATTCTATAAATTTTTCAATTTACGTTTGCTAATATGATTTTGTTTATTTGTAATGACACTGAAAAAAGTATATTTAAATGTGAGGTTTGTTACTATTGAACTGTGGGATCGCAACAATTTTTCTTTTCGAATTAATGTTTAGACGAGTTCGTACTCTTTCTAAAATAATAAAATAAGCCTTCTGGCATTTCTTCTTCTTTTTTTTTTTTGGAAAAAAATTTTGAAATCACGTAATTTGATTTTATTGATTTAATTGACAAACAAAAAAATAAAACCTTCAACGATGAAAAAAATGGGAGACGTTTTCTATGATAAGAGAAACTGAATGAATAAACATGCAAACTTTATAATTGAACATTTCAAAATAAATAAAAAATCGGGAAACGATACTTTTTATATTATAATTATATGAATTAAAACCCCTAATTGTTGGTGAGGAGGGAGGGGTGCAATGAGACTAAGACGTCGAAACCACCAAAAGACACATCTAAGACCTTTAGTAAATCTGTGTACCAAATTTCAACTTCCTAGTCATATTAGAGAGCGAAGGAATGGAAGAGATTATGCGAGAAACAAACAAAAAAAAAACTACATTTTCATAGGTGTAAGGGGGTGCAATAAGGCTGAAAAACAACTCAAAATATGAGAAAATCTTCCCAAAAACCCATATTTCTGAGCTGTGAGAGGGCGCAATGGGCCTGAAAAGCCGAAACCCGCAATAGGTACATCTATGGCCCGCACCTAGTCTACATACCACATTTTAACTTTCTAACTCACTTTGAAGGAGAAATAGACGACGAACGACCCTATTTCAAAGTCAAAAAGGGTACACCTCCTCATACCTCCTCTACTAATTGATCTAGAAGGCTAATTTTTGGATACATTATACAACTTTATATTGCCAATTGATTAGCGTGAAAAGAAATAAATTTTGCAATTTCAGCACTCTCAGCACTCTCTCCCCTGAATTTGAGTATAATTGAATTTCGATCCGAGATCATCCCCACTCCGTAATATCAAATGGCTTGCCAATCGAAGCTGATTCTCTAAATTTGATGGATTTTGATCAGTATCGAGCTGAGCAAATAATTTTTTAATTTGGGGGGAAAATAAATTAAAATGAATTCTGACATAGCCAAAAATGGCCGTAATGGTTTTCTAGGACCCCTAAACGAATTGTGTTGATATAACCCCCTCCCTCATCTGCCTTAGGTCTACAGACCGTAATAGCCTGGTTTTCATTTACAATGTGACATAAAAAATCAGCCTAAAAATCAATATGATTTTTCGCGGATGGCTGGTAACGATTGAGGTATAATTTGAATTTTTGAACACGATGTTGAGGTTAGTTTGTTTTATCGGAGAACCTTTTTTTGTACGTATTAGTTATTTCCATTTTTCTGTGTTTTTAAAGATTCACCAAAAGCTTGTTGACGAACGCAGGCTATCAAAAATTTGGATACGAAGGTTTTTTTGATGTGCTCTTCTCATTCAATTTTGGTGAAAAAAAGTTTCGAAATACTCTCAGTTTTTAGAATTTATTGCAATTTTTTTTAAGACTCAGCCTTTGAAAGCAAAAAAATGTTTTCTGGCAGAGGATACTTGCTAAGACACATATTTCAGGGGGGGGGGGGAGTAAGTAGCTATTTTTGCTTTGCATGATTAAAAACCGAATTTTTTTTCGCTCTTTCTCCTCACCTCTTTCGCCGAAATATTTTTGAAAAAATTCTAGTATCTGGTCTTTTCATCTCGCTACATGTACGATTGGTTTCAATCTCCCAGCATGAACACACTTTTATGATGACTTTTTAATAAGAAATAAACTTTTTTTCATGAGGGGGTAGACGTGTAGTTCTTACGCTTGAAAATTTTTTTTGGGGTACCCGACAATTTTTCATAGCAATTTTCAAAATCTGAAGAGAGAACCGATTCGTTTATCTGAACAGTATGTGCCCTTTAAATTTATCACATTGCAAAGGTCAAAAAAAATGTCGCTTCGTGAAATGAAAGTATCTTCATTTCACACCGTAAAATGGAATAAAAAATTTTAATGTGCTTATGAATTAACAATTTAAAGATTTTTCGACTTGAAATTCATGCTGTCATATGCAGAGAAAATTCATGAACAAGTTATTCGGTTTAATTTAATATCATGTTATTTTTGCTGTAAAAAAGAGGCCATTAGCACAGGATACGCGGAGATTGAACTGAAATGGGTGGGGGGGGGGCTTCACCACCTTCGTCGTATCTTATAACTAAAAAAAAAAAGGGTGATTTGTGGGTTTTTTGGTTGAAGAAATGGAGAAAGTTTACTGCAAAAAAATTAGAAAGCATTGCTCGAGCAAAGAGAGTGCATAATTTTTGCAGAATGTCGAAGTGGAATGAGGATCTAAAGACATCTGTGCATTAAAAAATTGTGATTTTGTTCATTTTTAGATTTTTGTGAAAGCATCTCGGGTGAAGGGGTACGCAGATCTAACAAATGAAAATGAATTTTTTTCAGTTCAGTTGATTTTCTCGTGTTGACAAAAAATTCTTCTCAACACAGGCTTCCACGGCCCTCCCCACAATTTGTAATCGTAATAAAATAATTTCAAGTAAACATGAAAATTAATAATATTTTAATTTTAAATTAAAGAAAAAGATATGCATATGAATGCATAAAATTTTTTAGTCATTCGTGTGTACCTACATTTTCATTAATAAATTGAAAATCGGGCCATTTTGCCCATTATTTCAATGAAAATTTTTTAATGGGGTGAACTTTCCAAAAATGTACTAGCGCAGGGCAGCAGAACAATCAGCTTCCTGTTACCAAGGCCTTCCAGAATATTTTTTGGCTCAAGAATAAAATATTTTCAAGGTTCCCTTTCTCTAGTGAAGGAAATATATGCCAAAATATACCAATTTTCTGGCATAATTTTTTTCACTCCTTACATCTGGAACACTTCGGGATCAACCGCTCAGGTTCCCAGGTACAACATACTCGTGCTGTTCCTCCTCTCTATTGCCCTGTCAGTTTTTCTATTGTGCTATAAATTTGGTTTCACGTATCAAAATTTGCATTAACAAACTTAAATTTCAATAGATCCCTGTCACCGACGAAGTTTCGTGCAAACAAATGATGGCATACTTAATTCAGGCTATTGCTTGTGAGAAAAATGATGGTAGGGGTATTTGGCCATTCATACCGATGATCTGTGTAAGTTTCTTTTAACACTTACTTAGTTGTTTACGCCTCCTACTAAAATAGGCAAATTCTGAGTGCCCAATCACGAAAATGATTTTAAATAGTGAATACGATCTTGTATCCAAAATCCGTTCTTTTCCAAGATTCTAGTTGATAGGTACTGTTGAGCACAATGCGGCGTTAATTTTCATTATTCATTGGCCTAGTCGATATCCATTTTTATATCTTCGAAACCAGCGATAATTGTTTGATTCGCCGTATACGAAGATACAACCGATATGAGGAGCAGTTCGCTGGTATCCATGACTAATGTGAACATTTCCGTTTTGAAATTAAAGGCAGCACACGACAGATCCATTTCCTGAACAGCGAGCGGCGTGGTAGTGGCGTACGTTCAACCACCAGTTCTTACAAAAATACGATTCGCCCTGACGGGTCGCAGCGAACAATGAATACGATGTTCAGTTAGGACACGCGTACTCTAGCGCGATGATTGTGCGCTATTTCCCTAGCATTACTTTTCATTCTTACACCATTTAACAATTAACAACCCTTAATAATGTTTACGTAAACTTAGCGTAGTTGTTTTCCAACTACATACAGCTGCTTCGTTCGCTCAATCGGTCAAATAGAAGATAAATTTTTTTTTTTTTTTTTTTTTTTAAAAAAAAACC
>FIZR01015586.1:0-15075 GCA_900060175.1 Ferrisia virgata
ATGTCGACGACGTCGTAAGGTAAAAAACAGAAAAAAAATCTGGCATAATTTAGCATATTAAATTGGCGGGAAAATGATACAGTTTTGCTTGTGGGCGCTAAAAATTTTTAAAAACTGAAAAGATTGCTTTGAAATCTGGCGTAAAAAAATCCAGCATAAATTTTTTGGATTTTTGGCATATTTTTTACCTCAACTAGCATCACAAAATTTTCGGAGTTGGCAACATTGACAAGCGTCTGTTCCATGCTCCAAGTGGTTTACACTAATCTGAAAGTGATGTGCTCAATTGAGAAAATGATCACTAGTTTATTACTAGTTAACAGAACTAGTAGTTTTATCTATTAATAGTAAACTAGTTACTGAAGTTACCAGTAGTAAACTAGAACTCATTGTTTTACCAGTTCACTACTAGTTCATTCTGTAAGGGATGTAGCCGTGGACAGATTCGAAATTTTCTTCACGAGAAACGTAATTCAGTTGTGGGGTAAACAACACAAATTTTCTCCAAAATTTTTCTATCAATATATTCCTACCAACAGAATCCGAGATCCATTTTGTAGTACTACTATGGAATCCGAGATCTGAAGATCCGACCTCCGGATCTCAAATTGTCTTCTACTATTTTTCTCAACTTAGAGCCAATGTTAATCAGAAACCGTCTGTTATTTTTTGGTATTTTTCTCCCCTACCTATACATATCGAATTACTTGTTCTATCTCGCATACAGAGGGCATTATTTGCGTATTTTTAATACAGGTATAGATGCGGAATCCGAGTTCCGAAAATTTTAGATCTCTCATCGCCCCTGCGTACGTAATCTTCAGAACTTTCTGAATGACTATCTAGATACCTTAAATGATAATAGGATTTCAAATTTAATTATTTTGGTTATAATTCAAATCTCACGTAATAAACGAAGGTACGTACTACCAATGCCTAGCTACGTTTAATATACTTCTTTCATGCTGTTAAAAATACTAGATTCCAGACAGAACAGCTGATAGTGAACAGCTGATTTTAAAACACCGGCTCCAGTTCATTTAAGCTTAATAATTTTCAACTGAGAAGATGATCTGATTATCGTTTCTATCGTCGTTTAAAAAGTCGATGTTCATGTTGCTCGCCCATTATTATAAAAAAATTAAAAATTTTGCTCTTAGATATTTACCACCAACATTCAACATTTTTTTTTTCAATATCACATTCAGATTTGCTGGCTTTTTGAACAAGTATTAAAGCAATGTTATCATTGATCGATTCAGTAACTAAATCGGCAAAATGAACCAGATTGATGGAAATCTCATGTAAACTCATTAAATTTTGGTCCATTCCGGTGTTATGAAACGGTGGAAGACTTACCAAGCCATTCATATAATTTGATCAATTTAACACTATGCCGAGTTGATGATTATTTAGCGTTGAAAATGAGTATTTTTTGCTTTCTTAAATAATAATTTTTTTTTGGTTCATCGACAAACCATAAGGGTTGGCCAATCGTCCAAATCCGCTCAGTGGGCTCAGATTAGTGGCAACTGAGTGGGATGACCTTGAGTGAAAGATCAGTTATATCAAAAACTAGCACGCCTCTGACCATAAACTGAATTTGACGATTCACACGATTTTAACCTAATACGAAAATCAGACTAAAAAAGCGTCGTCATCTGCGTGAAATTAGCTAGTTCAAGATCAGTTTGAAAGTATGTATTCGTGTAAAAATTTGAGTACAATTTGAAAAAAGTATCTTGAATTATTGATTAATAAGATGGGCCTCCAAGTTGAACTGATAAGAAACCAGAAACAGAGAATGGAACCCACGCAGTGACACAGTTTTTTTTTATAGCTTATAAATACACTAAGTAGGTAAGCTTATGATAAAAAAATTTTATTATACGAACAACTAGATGAACGCCGAAAAATGGTGTTCTAGATTTTAAAATACATAATTATAACGGCAAATATTTTCGCGACATATTTGCGACATGCACACAGGTGAACGAGGTCATGATCGAACTTCATAAGCGAAATACGCTAAGCACATCAGCTATAAATGGTTCAACATGCGATCAACGAGATAGGGCATCCTTTTAGCCTTAACATTTTAAAATGAGTACCACGTATGAAAAAAAAAAAAAAAGGTAGCCCAAAAATTATTATTTATTTGACCGATAAGGCGATAACTAAAATCTATTTATTTTATCGAGGTACGATCGCGCCTACCTCCCCTATCTATTGGTACTTCGTACGTACACTAGGAAATTTCTTGTCCAAGGGGGTGAGTTAAGTTTGAGTACCAGGTAAAAAAAAAAAGATTTTTTTTTTCGACATTAAGCGCCGAACATAACGAAATAGGATTTTTATGGTAAAAGATAACAAGGATGTTGATAGAGAGGAGAAATGTATACGTATGTTGCAGCTGTCTTATACAGAAAACCCGAAACGCGAGGGTAAGGTAAAGTGAGGTTAATACTCCAGACAGTGTGCACAGGGGTGAGCACGCCTAAGGTCGTTCCTCGTCTTGCCTATCTTACATAAGACACCTGGCAGCAGTATAAAATATATAAAACTAAATGTAAGCGTTCGCCCGCACTGCAAACAGCTGCTTCGTAAAGTTCCTTCAGATTTCTTCAGATTTCCCGCCAAAAAACACCTGCCAACCGCCTTCTCCATAATACCACCTTCGTAAGCGTTTGAAAATCATAGAAAAAAAAAAAAGATTCGTCTAAGGGTTGCTGTTAGGCATCTTGCACGTGTATTTTCGCGCCAAAAATACGCGTTTTTGATTTTATTCTTCATTAATGATTTTTAAGGGTCGTCTTGTTCGCCGCCCAACAGAGTAATTTTTAGTGCGGAACAAATGCTATAATAGATTTTCGAGTCATTTTTCATCAATTTAATATCATATGCTGTGTACCTACTTATCCGCCATCGTGATTAATTAATCCCATGTAGTACAAAACGGTACACACGATACCGTTTCGATCACCTTATGTAAGCTAAATTGGCATACATTTTGATTTGTCACGAAAACCACGTAATAATTTCTCATTTCTGTACAGTTTTTTCGCAGTTTGCTTATGTCCTTATCTTAGGTATATTTTAATGACAGCTGTGACAAACTGACCAAAAAACAACATAAAAATGAATTTTTGCATAGAAAAATCCTCCCCTCCCCCCCCACTTTTACGAAACGCGAGAACCAAAAAAAAGAAGCAGTGCCTGAGCGAATTGTGAACAATCTCAAATCTCAAAAATTTTAACAATCTTACATTTTTTGGAGCATCTATGTTGAGTTCTTTAAACTTGCGGCATCGAACATCTGCTGGTTTCTAAAATCTGCCACCTTATTTCTTCCTCCTCCTCCCCCTTTTACAAAATTAATGCCACTGATAAAATAACTTTCAATAGTGACTACGTTTTTTCGTTCAAAAAAAAAAAAAAAAAGAGTCAAAACTCTTAAAAAGTACAGTACGGTCCTTACTGACTGTAAATACCTGATTTCAACTTCTTAGCTCAATTTGGAGGGGAGTTATGCGAGGGTACAAACTCAAAAAATATGAAAAATCAACCAAAAAACCACATATTTGAGGCTTTGAGGGGGTGTAATGAGGCTGAAAGTCGAGACACCCCCCCCCCCAGTACATCTAGGGTCGCTACTGAATGTACATATCAAATTTCAGCTTCCTAGTTCTATTTGGATGAGTTACGCGAGGAACAAACGCAAAAAACTAAAAAAATGAGAAAACCTGTCCACAAAACCACATTTCTGGGGCTGTGAGAGGGTGCAATGAAGCTGAAAAGTCAAACCCTCAAAAAACACATCTAAAGCCCCTACTGAATGTACATACCAATTTTGGTAAGGGAAATAGGGGAGGAGCGGCTCTTTTTCATGGTCAAAAAGGAGAAAACCCCTCATATCTCCCTTCCTAATTAATGTAGAAAGCTAATTTTTGGATATGTTATACAACTTTAGATTCTTTATCGATTGACTCGAAAAGGTACAAATTTTGTGTTTTTTCCCCTCAACCCCTCCTGGTTCCCAAATTGGGGTATAACTGAATTTTGACCCAAGTTTATCCCCACTCATAGATATCTAACTCACCGCCGAACTGAGCCCATTGACTAAATTGGAGCGATTTCGGTGAGTACGGAGCAAAGTAAATAAATTTAGTGTTCGAGTAAAAAAAAAATTAATTAATAAAAAAAAAATATAAATATCTGACACGGTCAAAAATGGTCTTGATGGTCTTCTACAATCTCAAAACGGATTTTTTTGATATTCCCCCCTCATCCGCCTTACGTTAATAGATTATTATAACCTGGTTTTCATGGACAATATGACATAGAAAATCAGACTAAAAACCATTTGAAATAATATAAATTTTTAAAATTTGTCACCGCCATTAAAAAGAATATGAAAAATGACGTAGCTTCTCCTAAAGAAAAATTTGGTGTTAATTTACCTGATTTTCTATGTCATGTTAGTTTATGACAACCAGACTACTAATGTCTATCGATTTACGACGGATGAGGGTGGGAATATCAACAAAATCTGTCTTGGGATCCTAGAAGACCATTACAACCATTTTTGGCCATATCAGATTTCTATTTTTACTTTTATTCCCCCCCCCCTCTCGATCAGATTTGGGAAATGAGCTTAGATTGGTGGAGGATTTGGTATATATGAGTGGGGATGATCTTGAGTCAAAATTCAGTTCTGCTCAAATTTAGCTCGTTTTTTTTTTTATTTTTTGAGTTTGTTCCTCTCATAACTCCCCTTCAAATTAGGCTGGGAAGTTGAAATTCGAAATATAGATTTAGTATAGGTCCTAGATGTGCCTTTTGATGGTGATGATTTTTCAGCCTGGTTGCACCACCTTACCTGTACCACTGATTAGGATAAATTCACCCAATTATAACATTTCACGAAAATCAGGCTGATGTTTTTATTATGTTTGAGTGATGTGGTGTTATTGCACTTACAGGACGATTTAATTTCGATTACGTGCCTGTATCTATGCTTTATACGCATCCTATGAAAAAATCTTACGCTGGTAGAACAAGAGTTCACTGATTTCAGGTCCAAATTCATGATATCGTCCTTGAAGTACTCATTAAATCATTTTAATTTCACGTTCAATACGTGTCAAAGAAGATCGTTTTTAGATGCTTTAAATATGCAGGTCTTTCTGAATGAATAAAAATATAAAAATGTTTGATATTTTATCGATAAATATATATATGCGTAGGTAGATAGGTAGGTAGGTATCTTAGGTAAGCATAGGTCTCATAATATTGAGCATAGGTACGTTCATTCGGAAAAATTAATATTTTTTGGCACAGATCACACAAAGGCATTTTCGTTGGGATACCAAAGTCCATAAAATAAAAAATTTACAGTTGTAATAAAAATGTATCCAATTCCTTATTCGGTATTGGTATTTTACATTTAATATCATCTGCAGTGATAGGTATTGTATATTTTTAAAACCATAATCGTATAATTACTATTATCAAGTTGGGCACATATAACGATGTTGGTCATTAACTTTGGATCGTAAATAATCAATTTGAGCGAAGGACTTGTCGTATTATAAGATAACATGGCGCCTGTATTGTTTGTAAAATTGTAGAGTTCTAGTAAAGCAAGTTTTTTTTTTCAGTTTTAGGTAGAAGGTTTAAGGCTATTATAAGTGTTGTGGCTTGTGGCGTACAAAGAAAGAGCGGAATGTGATATATCAAGAAACACACGTGGCTTCTGTCACTATCGGCACGAGTGAAGGTTTTCGGATACCCGTTTCGGGATTTATATATCAGGATCCTCTCTTCTGTAATGTTTAGGGAGCATAATGGTAATTAAAGAGATACGCGCTCCAACGATTGTTCATGCACGATTATCAACCATCAAACGTAGAATCTTATAATTGGGATGATTTTGGGCCGGTACACACTAAGACAAACATATTGGTAATGTATAATAACGTACAAGTAGGTGTGGAGTGAAATTGCAGCTGGTTTTTGAAATTGCAAATTTCGGCGCACGTATCTCTTCTAGGTACCTAAGTACTTGCAGTGAGTGAAGAAGAATTAGTAATGTGCAGGTGTTTATTGCAGGCACGTTTAGTTTAAATTTTATTATTTTATTTATGGTTAGTTTCATTTTGCAGTGAGAGAAGTTCGTTGAAATCTAAAAAAATTGATGATGAAAATGAACAAAATTAACGTAGCTAGAGGTAACTAACTCGTTTCTAGATAAAAAATATATTCCATCATAGACCTACTTGGAGTCATTGAGAAGTCATGCTATGTGGAGCCTATGGAAGGAATACTAAGTGTGTTAAAATTAATGAAGAATAAGAGTTCTTTTTTTCTAAAAATGGCCCGTCATCTATTAAATCTCAAAATATTTTCGGGTTTATTCAGATCACCCAAAATTATGATAAATTTCATTGCTCTGGGTCAATTTGAGTACAAACACCAATAATGCTCAAAGATAAAATTGACAATTTTTCAAATTACTGATTCTTTGCAAAGGGGTACTAAGAAGTTGATTAAAAATCAAATTCCATACAAGATTTTTTAATATCAAAGAAAGGGAAAGGCAAAAGCTTTCCATCATTTTTTTCTTTGCTGGTCTAGATCCCATAAATTTTGGAAATAGTATTTTTAACTCCACCCCAGGTATCTTTCTCAACCTTTTATGAATATCACAATTTTATTCCTGTTAACTCATTTTATGCTGAACTTCAAAAGGAGGGGGGAGGGATAAATGGCAATCACGACCAAAAATTATGAAACGAAGTTTGCTCACGAGACAGTTTTTCTTCTCACTTTTTCCTTCTTCGCGCCCACGAAATGAAAATATTGGTGCACTTTTTATGAAATGTCCCAATATTGATCCAAGAAAAAGCTTTTTTGTCCAATAGTCCAAACTAAAGACACTAAAACACCAAGATGCCGTACTGGTGGACACAGACATGAGGGGATTCGATAAATAATTGCCATATATTCCGCTAGAGAACACTGATGCTCGGGCCCGAAAATTTTTTCTGCATTTTAATTGCATGGCTTTAGCTGATCTCAAGTAATGAAAGCTAATAAGTAATAATATCTTTATCAACAAATAACAACAACAATAACAACAATTGTAAACCACCTAATGTCAGGGGATGTCACATCAGCTATTTAGTGATCACCAACCCAACTCATGAAAATCCCGACCAATCAGCTTACACGAAGAATTTCAGTGTTGCACGTAAAATCTATTCTAAAAGCTAAAAAAAAGTAATTTTTGGGGTCAGTGTGCATTAGTACCGTGCGCCGCCACCGGCGCCACCGTCAACAAAAATTTGAGATTTTTTTCGCCGCTGTCGTGGAAAAATACTATGATGTAGCTACAACGTAGCGCTTTATAATTTTAAATGGCCAGCTTAAATCTTTTAAATTTGGTAGGAAAAACATATATTTTTTTTAATTTCTGAAAAAATAGCAGTGTTTAAAACATTTTCTGTTTTTTCCTCATTGTTTTGAACATTAAAACCCTGTGGCTGCACAATTTTTTGAATAATTTTGAATTTATTCTTCTTATGATAAGTGTTATTACCCGAGAGCTTCTTTTTAGCGAACTTTACTATTTACTAACATTCTGATACAATTCTGTTAAAACCCTTGATCATATTTTTTCTCGTAAAATCTACAGAATTGAAGCTAAAAGTTTGAGAAATACATCCTTTCTCCATTGAAAATTCTATTTTTTTTTTCAAAATTTCGTCCTTGCTTCGCTTGGACATTTATAAATTTTCATTGAGGGCTTAACCTCCCAAAACCAAATCACCAAACTCCACCCGTGATTGAAATATTTCTTTAAGTAAACACAAACCAGAAAAATTCTCCCCAAATTTTTGAATTTTTTCTCATTGGTCCGTCGTTTGGACTGTTCTAAATCATATTCAGTTATTATTTTTAGTGGTTATAAATTGTAGCAAATTGGTTCAAAAAGTACCACATGGTTGATTGAAACTAGGAATTCATCACTTCACTATTGTTTTCATATTGTTCAGCTAGCTTATCGAGGCATATCATGAGAGGAGTCTGAGTGACCATTGTCGAGAGCATTACAACTTAATTGGGCACATCCTAGTTTCTGAATATCAGAAGTATCCTTTTACAAGGGGTAGGGGGTAGGTATGCTGCATCCATCTACACTCTTGCTGCACGGATGTGTGCACCCCTGTCTAATAACCCCCTCCTCCCTGTCTCAACTGTTCCAGGGTCCAACAGAAAAGAATCAAGCTAAAAAGTCAAATAGTTTTAGTATTTAGGATGATGAATTGCTTGAATCAAATTTTCTCTATCGAGAAAAAAGTTAAGCAGGTTTAGTACAAGGCCTAGTCAGAGGGACCTCTCGTACCCCGGGATTAAAAATCTCTCTCTGTGGTCCTGCTCTCACCTGTCTTTATATTTGACTCTCTAACAGATCGATAGAATGAAAGTGTGACTTTTCTTTGGTTGTAACAAAAATAATATCAGGCAATGGAAAAACTAAATGCATCTAGAAAATATGATATCCAGCTGTGCGCAACTTACCTTTAAAGAAATTGTAGTGGTCTATTCAACATTACAAATAAATATGCAGTACTCATTTACAAATGAAAAATAGTATGCTTTGAGACTATATACAAAACATTATCCTAATACTTAAAATTTTCAACAGTAAGTCGTGCACAACACATTTCGCAATCTAATTTCACTTTCTATTTACCACATGGTATAAGAAAATACTCTAGATACATATCATTCTAGTTCAAGTTCAATATATTGTTAAAAATTTTCAAAACCAATTCCACATATTATTTTTTTTTTTAAATTCCATAAAAAAGGTGTCAATATTCGGAAATTTAGTACAGAAAAACGTATAGGTATTGTAAAGCGCGAGCCACCTCACATGGTTTTGGCAGCAGGTAGATAGAGGTGTCAGATGCGGCAGGTGGTGGCCGAAATACTAAATTCGCAAACAACAGATGTTCTCTCTTTTACAAAGCCCAGCTAGTGCAAACAAAAATCCAAGGTCTGTGTATTGTGTCATTTTTCACCTATTCTTTAGCTCAGCCTTAGCGGCGGTGTTCAGTTTTGTGTAATTTTCATAACAGAGAACAGATTTTATCAACATTGAAAAAAAAAAAAAAATAGTTAATGCTTACCTATTGATATTCTGAATTCTGAAACGCTGAAAGTATTCAATGCACCTTCCTACTTACCTACGTATTTTATAACATTTTGCTTGTAATCTTTATTACTGTCAGGGATTTTTTTTTTTTTAATAAATAGGGAGAAATAGGGAGATATTCTTCGTGTTACACATTTTGCAATTCTTTGGTATTAAGCGTGGGAAAGATGGAAGAATGATACAAATATTACCAATTATGACATTAGAATATTTATGTAGGATGCACATATATGTACATCCTATTTCCTCTAAATGCGATTTTTTATTATTTTTAGGAAAATTTTAATCTGATATCGAATCTAAATACTTAGATAAGTGCCAAGATACTTACATCCTTTGATTGCTGTAATTTTATTTCAATTTAGATTGTGTCTTGTGCTATCTGTATCTGTATTGATACCTTTTTTTTTTTTTGTCAAGTTTTAAAATGTTACTGGCTAGAGGGCTCGGCACACGTGTGCCATCACGGTCAACTACTCGTCGTGATTTATCATCATTTTCGCCTTGGTTGGTGCATCCAGGAGGTTATAACTTGAAAAACCACCCATGGATTAAAGATCCTACAATAACGTGGTCTCACTTCGTTGATGCGATGTGTTAAATCAATTGGAAATTTTTCAAATTTCCTTCCCTCGAAAGAGTACAATTTTACATATATGTATCTACTCGTGGTACAGTATACCTAAACCTATATAAAAATCACATTGGAGTTATTTTCAATCATGCAGATCGCAGCATGGTTCGGACTATACGTAAGCTAGTAGCCGGTAGCATGTAATCAATATGGTAATTCTGGAATATTTTTTAACGTCTTGTGTGCATGTTTAAACATATTAGATATATTCTTGTTGCATATTATTTTCAAACTTGTTTAAACTATATAAGTACTTGATGTAAAGGAAAAACGGAACTAGATCAATAATTAGATATACCTATATATGTGGGATATTAAAACACCGCAACGGAAATTAATAAAATATCTTTCATAGGTATTTACTTACCTACTAACCTTTTACTTCGATTGATATTTTCATTGCACTAAATAATTTTTTAATATAACATTTCCTGCTGCTGTTTTCCTTTTCCTTTTTTTTTTTTTTTTTTTTGCTCTTTCTTCGGTAAAGAATCTCGATTGCATGCCAAGCACGACAACGACGACGACGACGACTGAATTTCTTTCTTATTTTTACACTCTCTCGCATGCACTTCCTGTCAATCAAGCTAAACTGTTATACGAGGTGTCCGTCGAGTTGAAAATTTATACCTATTTTCACGCTGCATATTATGTATATTCGACTGTCTGATAAATTAAAAAAAATAAAAAAAGAAAACACGACAGGTTTCAATAGAAACTGGATTGTAGAATTTTCATAAATTTTTTCAACTCTGTTTTACCCTTATAACAAAACCTTTACTGTAAAATATGGATTTTGGGTAAGCTTTTAACCAAATAATAGGTAGATATTTAATGTACTGAAAGAAATATTACATCATCATTTTCACTAATTTTAGACTTTGGGACAAGTTTACCAACTCCTCTTACTCTCAGCAGACTTTCGAAAAATGGAAGAATCTTTAATGAAAATTCAGTCAAGAAGTACAAAAGTACTAAAAATAGTTGTAAAAAAATTATTTTCAACCTAGTAAACTTGGGCCACGTCCTAATCAGCTAAACTAATAAAATATGATACTTGGACGTATCTCTGAATGATGAAAGAATTGATATTCAGTAGGGTCAACAAGTTCGCAAACTTCGCTCAATTTTTCACAGTTTTTCATAATTTTTGTCAATTTTTCCACTCCGTTTTCAATTCTTTTTTGCAAATATTTTCCAATATTTAATATAATTTTTCACGTTTATCAAGTTTTTTAAAAAAAAATATGGTGAAAAAATTTTTACAATTTTTACGCAATTTTTCCATTTTTTTTAGCGAATTTTCGATAATTTTTCACCACTGTTTTCCATATTTTACACAAATTATTACATTCTTCGACGTTTGTTTGTAAATTTTGGTAATTAATTTTGTATTTTTGAAATTTTTTTTCCATTTTCAGCAATTTTTCAAGATCTTTTTCATGTTTTACACATATTTTCACAAGTTTGAAACACTTTTTCGCGACTTTGGGTGAATTTTTCATATTTCCACGCATTTACCAATTTTTTTGCTTGGGTTTTCGTACAACTTTATTTTAGATAACTTTTTGTTTTTTTCTACATTTTTTTTTCATAATGCGTAACAATTTTTCAGCACTTTTTACATGTTTTACGTTAATTTTCATACGTTTTCAAATAGTTTTGAATATATTTCAATATATTTTTCCATTTTTATAAACCTTTTGCAATTTTTTAACAATTTTTCATTATTTTTCCATGCTTTTCACGCATACTTTTACGTTTTTTAAAACATTTTACCGTAAATTTTGGTAATTTTTTCATATTTTCCAGTATTCTTTTTTAAATTTCAATAAATTTATTCGTGTTTTTACCAGATTTTTTTCTCAATTTCTAGGTCCGTTTTGAAAAGTTTTTCAACATTTATACATCTTTTGGTGCTCATTTTCATTTTTTTCCAACAGTTCTTCAAGAATTTGGTAAATTCTTCTGTATTTTTAGCAGTTTTTTTCAAATTTTCTTTTTTTTTATTTCCAACAATTTTTCAGAATTACGCACATTTTTGTGCTAGTTTTTTTTTTTTCGCGGGTTTCAACAGATTTTAGAATTATTTCTCATACTTACTCGAAATAATTTTACATATTTTTCACCATTTTCTTTCTAAATTTTAGTGAATTTTTCCATATTTTTATTAAATTTTTGTCCAGTTTTTTGCCCACTTTAGAACAAGTTTTTACCATTTTTAATATATTTTAAAGTTATTTTTTAATTTGTAAAAAATTTTTTTGCGATTTTTTTCCATTTTTACGACTTTTTACCATTGACATTCAAGATCTTGATAGTCCGGATATTGATGGTCAAGTGTTTATAATCTTGATCTTGATTGACCACTGATGATGGTCAACTCTTGACATTCCATAGTTGACCATTAACTATTGATGGTCAAGTGTGGATGAGTCTGGTCTGTTAAGAGCTGACAATCCAAATCTTCATGGTGCTGGTGTTGATGTTCTACTATTGTTGCTCAACTCTTGACAATCCACAGTTGAACATCAAGTGTGGATGAGTCTGGTCTGTCGAGGGTTGACAGTCCAAATCTTGATGGTGCTGGTGTTGATGGTCCACTATTGTTGTTCAACTCTTGACAATCCACAGTTGACCATCAACTATTGATGGTCAACTGTGGATGAGTGTGGTCTGTCGAGGGTTGACAGTCCAAATCTTGATGGTGCTGGTGTTGATGGTCCACTATTGTTGTTCAACTCTTGACAATCCACAGTTGACCATCAACTATTGATGGTCAACTGTGGATGAGTGTGGTCTGTCGAGGGTTGACAGTCCAAATCTTGATGGTGCTGGTGTTGATGGTCCACTATTGTTGTTCAACTCTTGACAATCCACAGTTGACCATCAACTATTGATGGTCAACTGTGGATGAGTGTGGTCTGTCGAGGGTTGACAGTCCAAATCTTGATGGTGCTGGTGTTGATGGTCCACTATTGTTGTTCAACTCTTGACAATCCACAGTTGACCATTAACTATTGATGGTCAAGTGTGGATGAGTGTGGTATATTGAGAGTTGACAGTTCAAATCTTGATGGCACAAATGTTGACGGTCCACTATTTCTGGTAAAACTCTTCACCTATTCCTAATGATCAAGTGTTGACAAATCTGCACTGTGAACTGTTGGATTATGTTTGATGAAAAAGTTGAACTTTATAAAAAAAATGTCTAAGCAATTTGTAGAAATTCAAATTTGGGCTTACACTCATACAGATTGTATTGAAATGGTCACAGGCTTAGAATTATATATCTGTGATTCATGCTCAGATTTTACAAAAAAATATGCAAAATACATCACTTTAAAAATTTTTGATTCTATATTTTCATTGGTTGAAAAACAAACAAATTTTCGTAAAGTGTAACGAATTTTAAAGGAAAAAGAACCTGATTTTTGAATTTTTTCTTTCAATTTTTTTCTAGTAGGTGTATTCTCTTCGTAATTCTTTAAAATAAGTTTGATAAAACAAAGTCCAAAGTTTTGAGCAGATAAAAAATTTTTTACCGATGGTATTTCAATTTTTCATCTCTTTTGAACAATTTTTAACTGTGATTTCATTAGGTTTATAAAAAATTGTTCATGTTTTCTTCAGTAAGATTTTAAAAGTGTAATTTTCTTGTAAAAAATGTAAATTAAAAAAAAAAATTACTTATAAACAGCCTACAAAGAGAAGAAAATGATTCGATGACAAATAGACATTGTCCAGAGGGTATTATTAACATCCTACTTGTGGAAACCGTCAATAAATAACATCTTGTTACACAAAAATGAGATGAAATTTGTCGAAAACGTAGTAAAAATAGTAAGTTTTTAAAAAGTGGCCACGACCAAAAAAAGATAACAAAGCAATGTGAATCAAGTTCAAAAATCGAATAAAATACATCAATCAATTATACGTAGTAATGAAGTCCATATAAACACTCATCCATATCACAGGCATTACGAAAGCTTGAAAGTTCACCGCCCGATGGCACTACACAAAGGACACCCTGTATATATGGTTTTAGATTAACAATCGAAAAATACCGTTTTGCCAAGCGAGTATTTCGCAATAACGGTTTACTTTTCCGGCAAATAAAAAAAAGGTGGCGTCGAGCCATTACGTTTTATACAGCTCATTTCTTACACGGCCGCAAACCGAACCACCTTAAATAATTTATACGTTGCCGTTGGTATTTTCGTCGATGGTTTTGATGCTGCCTGGCTCGGCTACGTGGCCGTGGCCGTGGTGTGGCGTAGGGGGGCGGGGGAGGAGGTTTTGTGTGCAATTTAATATGTAGCTAGCTCTAGCTAGCTACATGCAGCAGGTGTTAAGAAGTTGTCGTCGACTTCGTAGTATCGAACTTGACTACGCGTAAAATAATATAATTGAGCCGAATAAAAGCTCGCGTATCTGTGTATCTATCTACGTATCTTTATCTACCTAGCTCTAGCTATCAACTACTCTACGATAGTCTCCAATACAAGCTACAAAGGTACAATAACAGAGTAACAGACCACTATTGCCCATATAAATTTACGAGGGAACTATTTGTACATAAATGCGTTCTACAATGTGAGAAAAACTTCGAGAAATTTATCACACGTTGAATGTAATTTTTTGGCCATTTTTGGGTCAAATATTACTCTATTTATGGCTCTGGATACAAAAATAAGTCAATAAAATAATTTTTTATACCAAATTTTTTTGTACCCAATTATTGTACAGATGAAAAACAAAAGGCTGCGGATCGAATTAAACGTGCATAATTTGAAGTAATCGAATTCCAAATGCCCTAAAGTACACGTTTCATTTGGTATGGTTAACATATCAAATCCATCATTTTTATATCGAATCTGACCATATAATCTATCAAATTGGATGAAAATTTCGCACCACAATTTTTAACGGTTTTTAACGATTTTTAGTCATTTTTCACCAAATTTTTCAATTTGTACACTACTTTCGACGGTTTTTAACGATTTTTACTCGATTTTCACTCATTTTTCAGCATATTTTCCTAATTTTCAACCGATTTTTGTAATTTTTACGTGTTTTTATCAACTTTTTCACAATTTTTAACGGTTTTTAACGATTCTCAGTTGATTTTCACTCATTTTTCAACATATTTTACTAATTTTCAACCGATTTTTGTAATTTTTACGTATTTTTATCAACTTTTTCACAATTTTTAACG
>FIZR01015592.1:0-15269 GCA_900060175.1 Ferrisia virgata
TTTTTTTTTTACAAATACCAAATTTTTGTTATTTTTAATACAATTTCAAATAATAATCAATAATCTACACGCACCCCACTCCTTTCTGCCACTCTGCCCTATCACCTACGCTAAAAAAGATTTTTCAGTTTGGACCCCCCCCCCTTAATTTCATCCTGGATACGCCACTGCTGGGCAATGTCTAAATATTTACTATACAGTGCATTTGAATGGTGAAATCCAGAATATTGTCACGAAGAAAGAATTTTAAAAGTGAAGGATGATCAGAAAATTTGATATCTTTTTGAAGTAGATTTGAAATATCTTAAAGAATTACATGATAAACACTCAGATCTACTGAAAGTGTAATTGATAATAATCAACTTCCAAAATTATTCACAGCTCTAAAAGCTGGATTAAAATTAGAAAAAATTTATAGAGTTATAAAATTTGATCAGTCTGATTGGATGAAAGTATATATTGAAAAGAATACAAAACTGAGACAAGAAGCTATGAATGATTTTGAAAAGGATTTCTTCACATTAATGAATAATTCTGCTTTTGGAAGAACAATGATGAATGTTAGAAAGCATGTAGGTATAAAATTGATTTTTGAAGCTAATAAATATACTAAATATGTTTCAAAATCAAACTTTGAAAAGTCAACATTTTTTGGCAAAAACCTTGCAGCTGTACTTACATATGAAAAAAACTGTAATAAGATTCAATCAACTAATTCATGTGGGAGTAGCTATTTTGGATATTTCAAAAACATTAATGCATGATTTATATTATAGATTGAAGGAACAATATGGAGATAGATTAAAATTATTATATACTGATACTGATTCATTAATGAGGACATGAAAGGAATAATTGATGAATTTGATACATCAGATTATAAGAAAGGTAATGTTTATGGAGTACCGCAAGTTAATAAAAAGGTATTGGGTAAATTCAAAGATGATATGAAGGGTAAAATTTTAGAGGAATTTATTGGACTAGCTTCAGAACTATACTCCAATAAAGTTTTTGCCTCAAATAATGATGGAATGAAGAAAGCTAAAGGAGTGAAGAAAAATATTGTTAAAAATCAGGTAACTCATAATGATTATAAGATATGTTTGGAAAATAAAATAACTAAAACTATAAAATAGAAGATGATAAGAAGTAGAAAACATAATATTTATCTGAACAGAACAAAATAGGATTAAGTTCATTTGATGACAAGCGATGTTTAATTCAGGGTCATATTGACATGGGGTTATTATAATACAATAACTAGAGATGAATTTATAGAGCATTTGAAAAATCTTAAAAGACAACAGCAACTAGTAAAATATCAATTGTGACTACTTAGAAAGCATAATAAAATTATCACTGAAAATATTTTTATTTTTACACTAATTTTGGAGGTTCTTTCAATCCTAATCTTTCAATTTCATCTCTCATGATATTAATTTTTTCAATTGACAAGCTTTCATCATTTTTAAAATTTATGTATTTTTTAATAACTTGCTTTGCATTATTTTCCTGTTGAAGTTGTTCAAGTAATTTATCATTCATTTTTATACGATCTCTCATGTTCTCCATTATTGATATCATTAAATCCCTGTGGAATGTTTTCAAATACATATAATATTGTATTTATGTGAAAAATTATTTTCTCAATTAATAAAAACAAATCATTCTGAATGTTAATCTGATTTAAAAAGAGGAAATGGAAAAATTATTTTGTAATTTTGATACTTAATTCTTCTCAACATACATTGAAATTATTTCCGAAATGAAAATGAAATATTATGCAATTATGCACTGTAACATAAGAATGCATTGATGAAATACTTTTTACAATATATAGAAAATATTTTTGAAATTATTTACACATGTGTCAAAATTTTTCAAACAATATTAATCAAGGTACTATTTATCAAACTTTAGATTTAACAACCTTCACTCTAAAAAACGTTAAAATGGCGTAACAGCTTCAATAATGAATAACGAGGAAGAAAATAAAATCAAACAAACGAATCCATTCGACATTTATCAGGCAACCGTTAACAAAATGAATACGTTCTAAGAAATGAACTCGATTAAAATACAACTCAATGTACTGCATTCGAGGAATAAATAGGTAAAAATAGGTGAGGTACACAATGGAAGAGATTAAGTATGTACAATGAATGAATCCATTCTAATTTAAATCAAATCACTGCAGAATATACAGCATCAAACTACTCTCGAATCAATGGTTGATTAGAATAAAGTACATAACAGAGAGATTACTAAAAGATTTAAAATCCTCAACAAGGATTATTTTTTCGATAATGAAGATTCTCTTTGAAAATATAATAGCAAGCGTGCTCGTCAAAAACGAATATAGACACGCTATCTTTCGTAACAGTTGTAAACAATCTAGAAAAAATTTGATGAAAGCGAAAAGTATGATACTTTCAATTCATATTGTTCAAGTTTCAGTTCAATAACGATTCTCAGTGTTGTTTTAAGAACCCATAAATAATTTCACAAGAATACAGAAAAGAAACCGTCGTAACATGCCCAGTTCATGACAAAAATGAAAAACACCATCCAAAAATCCAAAAATTGACTTTAACACACCAAAAATATGGATTAGAGTTGGAAATCAATCGAGAACATAGCATATTACTTATGCTAACGATTTAGTTTAATCAAATCAGTCACTGACATATGGCACACAACGTGGCGATTATCACGCTGATGCCGATGTAATAAAAATATTCCGCGAAATAAACACAACCAAGGTACAAAAATTTATTTTGTATTATAACAACTTAGGGAAAATAAGCTTTTCTAGAAAAAATTAAAAATAGTGGAACGTTTGAATGATCGATTTAAAAAAAAGGAGTAGCGAAATAGGATAAAAAATTCTCGTTAGAAAATGCTAAGGAAGACCAATAAAATACGACATTCTTATTTAAATAAATTCTTATATGTATAAAAAGAATACGGGACATTCTTAAAACTACGTAAATATTTTCATAAGAGTCATATTTACTCATTCCATCCATTCTAGATATTCACCATAGATTATACCATATTAATTTGCTTATTAAAATTAATTCAGGAGGGGGGTGTCAGATCAAACGAATCCAATAAATCAAGCGAAATAATAAAAATACAAATCAATTTATCCTTAGAATTTTAAAAGTTTTCTTTTTTAACGAATTAGAGCATGTTGAGTATCTAGTAAATGGAAGGAAAAGAGATTCACGTGGCAGAATTACATAAATCAACTTTAAAGGGAGACCAATTCTATCAGAAAGAACAGCAATATTTAGTCGACTCGAATAATACAAAAACGAAAATGCATCCCACAGAAAGACATTCATAAATCATAAAACCAGCTCTGATTTTCATCACTCTAGTCGTTCAGAACGAGAACGAGGATGAAAATCAAACTTTCAAAACGTTCACTTTAGCAACGTAGCTATTTCCGATACTCACTCCCTTCTCCACCTTTAAGAACAATTACATGATTATCCTCAAACAACAACGAAAAAGTCAAACAAATACGGTAATACTTTCAACGGAATCATCCGCCAATAATAAATTATCATTCGAATTGCCCAGTTCATATCTCATGAACAGCAAAAACAAAAATGTCCCAACCAAACGGAGGGAAAACATTTGCTACTAAAAAAACAAAAGAAAAAAAAATAGGAAAAACGGAAACGAAAAAAAAAACGAGAAAATAAATATACGAAATACGCTTTTCCGTAGGTACTCTCAGCACGTCATATACATAGATAAAAACACGTGCTTTCTTACGTTTATTCGTGATTCTCGTGTTTTGTGTCTAATATTAATTAGACACCAAAAGTATTGTCATCGTTACAAAAATTTTTAGTGCGCTTCATTCACCATCATTCGCACTGGCATTATTTTATCCAATGCCCATAATCAGCTAGATGAAAATTAACACGGTAACACAAATCTATACTATGCCGCATCTACACGAGCATAATTCGTTGATTAATTAGAAAATTATCATTATGGTACGATGAACGTTGTTAATCAACAGGCGAACTCACACTTCAACTGACTACGCTAGAAATTATAACGATCAAGCGTTTTCTACAAAACAACGAAATTTGCATTGGAAGTCGGCGAGTTGATCAGCCTCAGTTATCTAATCACATGATTCCATTGTTGCGTGTTCGACGTCGGATCACAAATATCAACAATGATGCCGATGCTTTGAGCAAGTTTCGAATCTACGCATAGATTCGTACCTCGAAACTGAAGTAAACCACTCTTACCTGATGTGAATTGCCAAGTCTGAAACACACAAAGGACAGTCAGTTCCGTTAGAATAGATATCTGATTTTAATACTCCAACAGAATAATAATTATTTGAAAAACTGATCTACAAAGGCTACATGTTTTAATCCTTTACCTGATCCAAAACTTCTTGACAATGCCGCATTATAATTGAACTACCGAGAGCTGGTTCGTTCAAAGATAAACATACCGAATGATGCATTATTTGACCAGTCTTCGAGATCATCCAGCCCTACGAATAAAACAATAGATAATATTAAGTAACAAAATTTGACATTTGATCTTATCTATTACGATCTTTTGATGATCATTGCTACCAACCAAGCATTACAATGAAGCTAAAATCATCGACAAAAGTGTTGAAATCGAATTTATACTGACTGACAATGTCTGTTTTACTTCATCAGAAACCATCAATCACTATTACAAAATCGAAATTCTCCAAACCTTTGATATTGATTTATTTTTCATTTTAATAAATCAAACGATGGGGCTAAAAAGTCGAAACCCCAACAGACACATCGAGGGTTCGTACAGACGGGACATACCTAATTTCAATTTTCTAGCTCAATGTGGAGGGGAGTTATGCGAGGAACAAACTCAACAAATAGAAAAAAACGACCAAAAACCCACTTTTTTGGTGCAGTGAGGGGGTGAAATGAAGCTGGAAAGTCGAGCTCCCAAAAGGCAGATCTAAGGCGCACACTAAATGTACACACTTAATTTCAAATTTGTAGTTGAATTTTGGAGGGGAGTTATGTTAGAAACAAACTTAAAAAATGAAAAAAATTAGAAAACCCTATCAAAAAATAATTTTTTTGGTGCTGTGAGGGGATGCAATGGAGCTGAAAAGTTGTAATCCTCAAAAGACACATCTAGGGCCTCAACTAAATGTACATACCAAATTTCAACCTCCTAGCTCAATTTGGTGGGGAGATAGGGGTGGAACAACCCTTTTTCAAGGTCAAAAGGGGGAACCCCCTCCCCCTATTAATTGACTCAGGAGGTTGATTTTTGGATATGTTATACAACTTTTGATTCTCTATCAATTGGCTTAAAAAAGATCAATTTCTGCGTTTTTGACCCCTCAGCATCCCTCCCCCAAATTGGGGCATAACTGAATTTTGACCCAAGTTTATCCCTACTCATATATATCTTATTTGCCGCCAAACTAAGCCCATTAACCGAATCGGATCGATTTTGGTCGATATCGAGCGAAGAGTAAATGATTTCAGTGTTCGGGAAAAAAATAAAAATAAATATCTGATATGGCTTAAAGTCATCTCAATGGTCTTCTAGGACTCCAAAACGAAATTTGTTGATATCCCTCCCCCCCCCCCCCCCCTCCAAAACGAAATTTGTTGAAATCCCCCCCCCCCCCCCCCGTGGAATAGCCTGGTTTTCATTGACAATATGATAGAAAATCAGGCTAAAAACCAGCAAGAACGAGAGCAGAGAATCAAACAAAACCAAATAAAGAACAAGAACAGAAAACGAAAACAAAACCTCAAGAACCGTGAAGAAGAGGAACAAAATGAAAAGATGAGAACAAAAGGTGCGGTTACAATAGGAAATTACTACTGAATTTCAACAGAAAAAAAAAGTGAAATTTGAATGCAAAACTTTTCGAATTGTATTTATAATTGAAATGGCTACGGGGGAACGTTTCTATTGATTACCTCAGTATGAAAATTACTAATCAAAACATGAGAGAATTTTTGGATATTCTTATTTCTTATCAAATTTTGTAAACATCTCGTAATTATCATATAAAAAATTAATAAAAATTGAAAAATGAAAATAATGATATCTACAATAATGCACTTTTTATTCCTAATCAGTAATCACTGTGAAGACAAGCTGATCAATAAATAGAAATACTCCAAAACTAGAAGAACTTTTCAGTTACTTTTAGATTTCTGTAATTTACCATTATAGATAAAAGATAAGAATATCAAAGTTCCAGCTCTTCCATTACAGAGGTAATGAAAAGTAATTTCCTATTTTAACCGCATCTGAAGTTTACAAATCCTAAGTGAAAACAAAATCAACAAGAACAAAAAATTTTGATTTTTCTAGAATAAGAACAAGAACGAGAACCAAAATTCACTCGTTATTCCATCAACACAAAAGAAATTAAACATATGTTGATTCGGTTGGTTGAAATAAAAGATACAAATTAAAATTTAAAAAAGGAAAATACTCTTTATTTTTTTGGAAGTGAAAAAAAAAAATCGTGCCCAAAGAATATCAATTCCACACCAGTAATTTTTTACTTTAGTTGCGAAATTAAGAATTTTATAGATTCGTCAATCTTCATATTACTCTCAGTCGAGTTACAAAATTATCGATCACTAAAATGAATAATCTGATCTTAAAACGAACCTGATTTCCTCCAGTATTGTGACATGGATACAATCCGACTGTATCGCCAGCAAGATGACCAATTGTATCAATACACCAAGGACCTTGTTGTATACTTCCAATAGCAGTTTGTGGAATCTTCAATTGGGGATACACGTTTTTTAAATACCATTTGAAAGGCTTACACTTCAGTCGTCTTCTTAATTCTAGACGTTCAGAAATGCTAGAATCAAGAAGAAAAAGCGATAAAACACTGTGATAAATAAGAATATCTATTATTCAAAAGGTAGGAATAGTACGAAAAAAAAAAAAAAACAAAAACAAAAATACCCTCTTAACCTATTAAAACGAAAATATGAAAAGTTAAACCGATGATTTTTTTGGACGACGTTAACGTAAATATTTAGATATGATACGCCAGCAGTTAATTTATCACACTATTCACCAAAACAATTTTTTTCATCTAATGTAAGCTTCAAAATGAACATTACGCTAAAAAAAATCGAAATCATTTATAATAACGTGTAACGACGGTTTTTTTTTTTTAATGATTCTCATTATAAATCCAGTACTATTTACCTATTTAGCAAGCACCTACTAATTAACATTATAAATAGACTCGAGATTTAAACGGTTAGACGTGTTTTTCACGCATGAGATACGACGCTAGACAATGGTAAAACACAAACAGGTCAATTCATAAGACTCCATAATCCGCATAAATTTCTCAATTCTCACGAGAATTTCAAACTTGCATCGAAAATGAAACTTACTCTCCATACTGCACAGTTCTGGAAAGAGGAACAGCGGCGTAATAAAATTCCTTGTACTCGTCCATCCACACTTCAGCCGCCCTTCTTGTATTCTTTGCAAATACGGCGCCACTACCACCTGGAAATGAATACGGATGCTTTTTGCGAAATACGTGTCCAACTCTGGAACATGGAATTATCTCCAGACTGCCTCCACATTGCCATACGCGGAATGATATTTCTATGAAAATAAACATAGTTAAATATAGACGCGAGAAAAAAAAATCAACAATTACATAATTCTTCGTTGAATAGAGCTCTAAACACGAGCCATACTCCCACTCACAAGTACACAAACCGATCGATTTGGTAAATTATACTGATCAGCTTATCACTTATCTCACAATGTTGGATTGTTGGTATACAATTTGAATAGGATAATCATTTAATATCTTCTCCGCAAATATAATACGTTTACAAATACTTCTGCTCTATGCATCTCTTCTATATGATAATTGATAACGTAATTTATTCTCCAGTTTACATTCGCACGCACCAAATGTCAGATTTATATCTTTATCGCTTCCTTCAAAAATGTAAATTTTTTTATTCAACTTTCGTCCGTGCCCTTATTTCCTGCATTCACCAAACCACGAACTGTTAATAATTACAAACCTAAATTTTCGCCGCCCCATATATCCATTTGCATATCGTATTTTCCCAGCTTCGCGAAATATTTTCGATCGATGGAGAATAAACCTCCAGCAATCATTGGTGTTCTGATTGGTGCTATTGTACTAGATCGTTGTTGTCGTTCTTCTTTCGTCATATATTCCCATTTAAATACCAAATTCCAGTCAAATCCTCCTCTTAATTCTTGCGACGCCCCGATATATTCGAAGGTATCCATATTAATGACGTCAATTACCGGGCAAACAACGCGAGTGGAATCCTGTAAAATATAACGCAAGGAAAATTAGCGACGAAGTTGATAGAAAATAGACGAATATATCTGTCACGTTTAACACCGAGTCAAGTGTATTTTTCGCTACATAAAACAAATTATTTTGTACACTACATACTCTCTCTATTTTACAAATCAAATCGACAGACCGCAGTAGTTTGAAATTTTCTCAGAAAACCACACTAAAAAAGATATGAATATCCATTAGCTTCCAAAAGACCACCGCAAATATAGTCTGAATTCTCAACGGTATCTTCTACCATTTAAACTCTCATCGATCAAACAAAACTTTTCGCTAATTAATAATTAGTATACCTTAATTACTTACTCTTGGAAAGCAAAGAGATTTCGTTCTAACACAAACGTGAATAAGTAACTTAAACTACCTTTCATCAAAAAGATATGCAACTCTCATGGCATCGCGTTTCACAATAGCTGAGATTTTCTCAAAGAAATATTGTAGATAGGCCTATGCACAGAAGCGCAAAAATTTATATTCAAAACTACTTTTGAAGTTTCTCTATGGTGAGACATTGCAGTAATTCTGTGTAGATGAAATAATAATCACCAATGATCAGAAATTTAACTTTCATCAACATTTAACATCTCCCTCATGAATACCGAGCACCGTTTTTTTTTCTTCTCTCTTTTAGGTATACTAATTCAATACCGTTTTTATTTTAAAACGGTTCTAAAATTTAAACACGTTTATTAAAACATTTTTCAAAAAAGATTTACTTTTGGAAATAATGTAATTGGTTTGGTCGCTTAAACCGAAGAAAAAAAATAGTCCAAATCAAACAAAATTCATAAGAAGGAAAAATTACATATCAACGTATCTACCTAAATATGATTAGGTACAACAAAGTAGGTATTTCAAGAAATGTTCTTTTGGACTCCACAAACACACACCCCTTAAAAAACTTCAGACCAGAAAAAATTAAACCAGGGACAACTCGTAATGGAAATTTAAAATACACTTAAATTATACACATTCAACTTCTCTGATGAAAAATCTGATTCAAAATTTGTTTGGTTAACTCTATTTTAGACAATTTATTACATCACATTTTATATTTTTCAAAATTCACGTGTAAGCCATATACATAGAATATTATAGAGTCAAGAGCTAATTTGACTCCCTGAGCTTGATTTGAGGTTGTTTTTAGCCTGATTTTCTACGTCATATCATAGTCAATGAAAACCAGACTATTACCAACAATCGACCTCTGGCGGGTGGAAAGAGGAGTATCAAAGCATTTTATTTTGGGGTCCTATAAGACCTATGAGATCATTTTTAACCATCTAAGATATTTATTCCGTTAATTTAATTTTTTTTTAACGAAGCTAAAAATTATTTGCTCAGCTTGATACCGAGTAAAATCAGTAAAATTTGAGAAGTAGGCTTAGATTGGCGGCGGATTTGATATTTTTAAATGGGGCTGATCTTGGGGTCAAAATTCAGTTATGCCCACGTGTGATGAAAGGCTTACGAAAGGATTAAAATTGCAAAAACTGTTCCTTTTTTAGCCAATCGATAGACAATTCAAAGTTGCACATCATATCTAAAAATCAGTCTCCTAGTCAATTAGGACTTAAAAGGGGAGATATGAGGATTTTCCCTACTCTTTTACTTTGAAAAAGATATGTTCCTTCCCTATCTCCTCTCCAAATTCAGCTATAAAGTTAAAATTTGGTATGTACACTCGGCAGAGGTCATAGATCTGCCTTTTAAGTGTTTTAACTTTGTATCCCTATCGCACCCTCACAAAGACGCAAAAATAATGTAGTTTTTTGGTCAGTTTTTCATATTTTCTAAATTTTTGACACGAACATCACCCCTCCAAATTGAGCTACGAAGTTCAAATTTGGTATGCAGATTTGGTAAAGGCCCTAGATATACCTTTTGGGTATTTTGACTTTTCAGCCACATTACATACTTTCATAGCCTCAAAAAAGTGATTTTTCTCTTTGGTTACTCTTATATCTGTTGATTTGGTTCCACGGGTATCTTACCTCTAAATTAATGTAGGAGGTTGAAATTCAGTATGAAAATGTAGTACAAGTCCTAGATGTGTTGTGCCCTTTGCGGACTAAAATCATTTTTTGTGGATCTGTTTGAACCTCAAAAGAATATTTTTAAAAGGGGCCGCGGTAAAGAAGCCTATTTAAGTGGCAACCTAGTTTGTACAGTATTTTTTTCTAATTAATGGTGAAAAAAGGGAAAGGGTAATGGAGATACATAGTCAACACTACTAAAAAGCACATACAGAACCTATACTAAATCAACATACAAAATTTCAACGTCCCATCCAAATTTAGGTGGAGGGGGGGAGGAGGAGGAGGATATACGAGGAATAAATTCAAAAAATAAGAAAACTCTGCAAAAAAAAAACAATTTTGGGGGGCAGAGAGATCTAGTGCCCCTAATAAATGTACAAACCAGATTTCAACTAATAAGCTCAATTTGGAGGGGAGATAGGGGAGAACCAGCCCTTTTTTAAGATCAAAAAAGAAGGAAAATCCTCATATCTTCCCTCCTCATTGACCTGAAGGACCAATTTTTGGATATGGTACACAACTTCAGATTTTCCTATAGATAGGCTCAAAAAGGAAAAATTTTTGCGTTTTTGTCCACTTAGCACCTCTTTCCCCAAATTTGGGCATAACTGAATTTTGACCCAGGTCTTCACCACTCATATATATCTAATCCTCCGTCAAACAGAAAAAGATGAAAATCTGCTATGGCTGAAAATGGTTGTAATGGTTTTCTAGCACCTCAAAACGGATTTTGTTGATATCCTCTCCTCTTCCGCCATAGGTCGATACATGCCTGGTTTTCATTGACAATACGACTTAGAAAATCAGGCTAATATGAATGTAGAATAGACATTCTTTCTGAAAGAAGGCTAGATAGTAGTTGTTTTTTCATGGGAAAGATTCGTAACTGTCTAGAAATCAATTCAAACCTAATTTTTGAATCATTAAAAAGCGAAAATTTGTTTTTTTTTTTTTTATTATTTTCTAGGTGGTTATTAAGGAGGGTAGAGTGGAGTAAATAGGGGTAATAATGACATTTGAATAACTGAATAAATTATGATTTTGTGAGTTGGATACCTATTCCAGTGAGCCAAAAATCGAATCAGTCTACTTGCGAAATTTTCGTGGATATTGTTTTCGATTTTTATAACAATTTGATCTCGAGATTTCAAACAGCTCCCTTAGTGAGGATCAAAATAAAAACATTCATAAAATTTCATACACAAGCAGGATTTCAGATTATATTTCGCTTTTGAACCCAAATTAGGGTTTGAAAAAAAAGGCTTATAATTCAGACGGCAATCATAACGATGGAGAAGAGGAAGAAGATGATTCAAAATTTCATGAAATTTGTAAATGCGCATCGAAGCAATCGAAGTACACGATATTGAATACGCTGTTCCACGTTTACAAAAGTAATCACTCAAATTGTGACTGAAGGGTGAAGAGAGAGGGGCGGGAGAGAGGGTATGAAAATCAAAATTTATACATCACAAGGATACGGGTATCGATAGTTGTATAGGTTTTTGAATACGCTATCTATTTTGGGGTTTCGAAATTATTTTGCTTTGAAATTCCAGAACAGGGTAGGTATTAATATTATTATAAATAAGTATCATATAGAGCAAATGCCATTATCGGCGTAGTTTTTAAAATAACGATAGATTGTTTCATACCTCAACATTGAAGTTCTTACGTAAGCTGGCCAAACATCGAGTTAAGGAAGGAGATAATTCGATGAAAAAACAAATTTCAATACACCTGACGATAGAAAGTAAACGTACTTTTCGGTCTGGTATCGTATTTGTATTACATTGCAAATACATACATTAATTATCGTTTCCTGGTTATCTTAATCCTGAGCAATAGCCCGCCGCTCTTCATAGTTCCCCTCTGCTCATCACCCCACTAACACTAAAAATAATTCCGTCACGTTCTCGATTCACAAATAAAACGTTTTAAAGAGCAACAGGTCATCGAGGCACGTCACCGATGAACCGTATTTACCCATCAAACGGTATCGGTTTCGGCATTAATTCCATATACGTCCGCAGCATATACTATATATTCGTTCGCGTTCCGTACATTCGTATACGGTTCGTAACGAAAAAAAATTTAATTAGACTTGTAATTTTCACGACGGGTTCATCATTAAGGCGTAAACTTACTTCACGAATTCGTTCGAGTAACGGCTGCAGCCAATTTTTGTTGCATTCGACGTGACTATCTAGGAATGTGAGTACAGGAGCGGTAGCGTTATCGGCACCTTTCACCCGGGATCGCATCAAACCTACGAAATATTACGTTTGCATTAATATAATTCGCAGGTACACATATTTACTTACAGCCAGCCACATAGGTAGGTAGGTATTTGTAAAAAATACACGACAGATGGCAAAAAAATCGAGTCTGGTATAAGAATAAACATTCGTATAACGCCGACGTTAATTGTTTTTTTCTTTCTCCTCTTCCTTCCTTCCTTCCTTCCTTCCTTCCTTCCTTCGAGCAAATACATTCGCATACGTCGTTCAAAGAATAATTTCCACATATGAGATAATCGCACTGTAATTCGAGTCTCGAGCGACCGATTAAGTGAAAGTAGTCTACAGCTCCATTATTACCGGCCGATCAATGAGAGTAGCTAACCTGTTATTTCTAGACCGATAGCAAAATCGCCATCATCGTATCTTTCCAAATAAATCATAGATGGATGATACGTATATAAACCTAACTACCTACGCATTGTATATAAAGCATGATTCGATACGCGGTAATTTTCAAACAGGGGATAAGGTTGTATAACAGATTCACCCCAAATAACCGAATGCCAAACTCGGCGCAAATCGTTTTAAAGGCTAAAATTTCAAGTCGAACTTCGTGAAACGAATTCCAAATGAATTGTTCGTGCGAACAAGCATTCGAAAATGTACAAATTCCTATTCAGCACGTTCTCATATATCTATAAAGCTCGGCGAGTATAAACAATAATTCGCAAAACGCATCTCCCTTCCCAGCTACTTTACCCTGCGGACGAAAAAAAAAACACCCTCGCAGACAAGATAACACACGCAGTCATCCGAAATTCGTCGCAATTTTTTCGCGAAAAAATTATTTTTTTCCATCGGTACACTTTACGACACTAAAACGTACCGTATCTACGTACGCACTACGCAGATACGTATTACATCTACGAATATTTCTCCACTACGTTCATATTCTTTCTTTTATAACTCCACTAAAGCAATTATTATCACGAAGAAAGCAGTCACGCGAAATTCATTCCTCCGAAGGCGATATCAAAACCGACGAGAATGGAAAATATATAATATCATTGTGCCAACCAAACAAATACGCTTTTGTATTCGCTACCGAAAACCAAGCTTCCACAGGATTTAACCCGAAATATCACCTCTACTCGCTTCTTACCTTGAACAATCAAAAGCAAAACAGACTACAATCGTAAATGCGAAAAACATGCGATAAATTTACTCTTCTTCCCAAGATAATGTGCGTAATCTATTTCAACCTTTCGTTGACTAGGTGCCTTATAACTTTTACAACGTAGGTACTTTTCGTTTTCATATTTCTCATCGAAGAAGAAGAAGAAAAAAAAGATAAAGATAGAGATAAACTTAGCACAAAGTAAATAGTGCAACGTCAGCATCAAGTGATCATTAAAATCGCATAAATATCGGCTTGACACCGACACTCACCTTCGCGTTTATCATTCCGTAATACTCGAACTTTTTGAATTTTACTCAATTCTTCGCCGTATTTTGCTGTAAAAAAAAAAAAAATGAAAGTACTAAATTAATCGGGCGTAGCGATAAATTTGGAAACCTGGGTGGACAAAATGTTTGGTAAAATATAAAAAGTTTTTAGAAAAAAAGGAGGTAAAATTCAAGCGATTTTTTATAACGTAAAATTACGATCGTTTTTGACGAATCTTTGATTTCATTTTATCACAAATTAAATTGAAAAATTAAAAATACATCTCGAGACACTTCGTTGTTACATTCAATTAAGAAGTACGAACATCGTTCCGGAAACTGCTTTTCTATTTCATATTAGGGTGAAAAATTTACGGTAAATTTAAGTCTAAAAATTGTACTTCAACAAAATTTGAAAAAACTTGAAAATTTTTCTAAAAACCAGGTAATGGGGAACCTATATTGAGTCAAGATCCTAGCTAGAACTGATCGTACAACCATCATTAGCCCTACATACAACTCAAAATCAGATAACACATCCGAAACGAAAGGTCTGATTTGTCAATCTTAAAAAATAAAAAAATGGGACTGTCAGGGATAGAGCTCTGTTTTTTTTTTTCTTGAACAAGAGTAAGGGGTACAGGTAGATATTGGCCAAGAAGCACGTCCAAGACCTATACTAAACTTCATACCAAATCTCAACCCCCTGAAAAAAAAACACAACCAAAACACTATATTTTTGAGGCTTTGAGAAAGTACAATGAAACCGAAAAACCGAAACTCCCAAAAGGTGCATATCAAGGATCTATACTAAATCTGTGTACCTAAATTTTTGGCCAAATTTGTAGGAGATTGTACAAGGAACAAACTCAAAAGATAAGAAAACTCGTCCAAAAAACCACACTTCGGAGCTGTAAAGGAGCGTAACGAGTCAGAAAAGTCGAAACCCTCAAAAGACACATCTATAGCCCCTATTACGTATATATACTAAATTTCAACTTCTGAGTTCAATTTGGAGGAAGGATAGGAGAGGAACAGCATTTTTCAAGGTTAAGAGAGGGGAAAACCCCTCATTCTCCCCTCCTAATTGAACTAGGAGACTGATTTTTAGATCTGTTACACAACTTTGGATTGTCT
>FIZR01015600.1:0-51088 GCA_900060175.1 Ferrisia virgata
ACGATTTGGAAAAATTTTTTGTTCTCAAAATTTTACATTGTCACCATCCCCCCCCCCCCCCACCTTCTACATGTAAAATTTTGGGAATAAGAAAATTATCCAAATCACGGTTTTGAATGGTGAACCTTGAACTGGGCTAATTCTACAGCATTTTTTGTTGCATACAAAATTTGCCTATCTTGATTTTTTGAAGGGCCTTGTAAAATTCAAACGAGTATTGTTCCTTCGATAATTAAGATAGGCAAAATGTGTACATGACAAAATTTGCAAGAAAAATGTTTGTCTATAAGGTTCGCCATTCCGATAGTTAATGAGTTCAAAATTCTAAAATTGCTCATCTGTTAAATCTTCAGATGCCTATACAGCGATATCTATGGGGAGAAAAGAGTAGGGATAGGTCAACCTATACTGAGCTCAGATATGGTAGCAAGTTGTTCCTCCCCCCTGGCATTCAGTCTGGCCCAGTTCGAACGTTGAAAATGTTTTGCTATGCAAAGAGAAAATTTCAGACTTTTCACCTTTGAAAATTTTATGTTTTGTTACACGCGGAAGAAATCTAAGTTGCCACCAACACTTTATATTGCATGAAAATCAGATTATGCGATACTTTTTTGGATTATGCATCCATTACAACACACTACAGCAATCAAATACACCGTTTAATTGACATTTTTTGTTACTGGTTTCTTAAATTCCACTTATCGTTTGATTTCTATAAATAACTCTTACCCATACAGTGACCTGCTGGTCATACCGATCAGCTTCTATTTAATGGATTTTTTAACCTATAACTCACACATGTTGGTACATACTTTATGGTCGACTCGTTTACACGTATTTGTAATTAAAAGGAAAATTGAATTGATGTGTCAAAACAGCTAGGGACCAGATAGCTTTCATATTAAACCACACCGCATACGAGTTAAAACATAAAAACTACACATACGTGTAATTATACGGAAAATGAAGAAAATTAATTCTTTATGAGATAATATGCACTGTGTATTTTGGCGGTTTAAGACAATACGCGAATGAACAAAGTATAATGAGAAATGATTAAATGTTTTAATTTATTATTAAGAATGACGTAGCTTCGCGTCCACATCTCCGCCCTTCTTCGCGTCATAGCGTCGCGTCGCGTCGGTCGCATCTCAAATAAATGAAAAAAATGGATGGTGATAATTAGCGTAGGGTAGTCTGTGCGACCTTTGAGAACGATTCGTGGAAATTTATTGAACTTTATACCGATTCGACCGAGCGACGTACGACGTACGTATTGTGAAGCAAATACGTGATATGCCAAAGTTATCGACATTGTATACGCGGTGAAAAATTTTCGAATGTGGATTGACCTAAGGTAGGGATAGGGAATCACCTTTGGTATGTTTGGTTCGCAATGAAAATTATCGTACTTGTATACTTACACATTGAAGATATACATGTACGACGAGTAAAATAAATTCAATTATCGTACATACGTTTTGGCAGGTAGGTATTTGATGTAAGGTATTTCATATACCAATGTTACATTTCACTTATTGCACCGTTGGATTCAACAAGCTCAAATATAAAAACAAATACACCCTCGTAATATTTTATCCAATTTAAAAAAAAAAAAAAAAAAGTTGTCGTACAATTTTTCTTCTATTTTAGTTCAGAAAATACAACTGATTTGTAATCTACTCTTTCTCTATCTCTGTTTGCAGCATGAAAACATCGAGCAGATGAAATATTTGTAAACATTTCTTTCTTAATACATACAAATTCAAAAGAAACTATTGCTGGCTTCTTAATTGCACCGACGTATATACGGATACCTAGACTTATACTCTCGTGTCTCTCGTAAAACGAAGTGGAAAATAAAAACATCACGTTATTCGAACGAAGACGTCGTCACATTATCGCCAAAACACGTATAAATAACGAGATTACGTCGTAATTATGCCACCATATAAATTTTTTCGTACAAATGCGATTTTTGAAAGAGAAAAAAAAAACTATATCTTTGCCTTTTTGCAATTGAATCTCGATACCAAATCGGGCTCCATTGAGAATTGGCGATACGACATGATTCCACACCATCACTCTCTCATTTCTACATGGAAAACGATCAAGGGAAAAAGGTAGGAGGAAGCAATATCCCCTTTTCTTATGAATTACAATAATAATAACTTTCATCACTTTCGTATCATTTATGGCAATTTTCCAAGTTTACATTTGATATTTTGTAGATAATTTTCAACATGACAGGGGAGAGAAAAGGGTTATAAAATTTTTCTTATTGTTTAAAATGTTCATCCAGACTATACTTAGGTACATTAGGTACATTCATTTTCTCTTCCCTTCCAATCAATTATCAACATTTCAATGGCTGGATGTGTAGTAATTTTCCAAAGTAAAATATTACACATATTTTCATAACTTCCATTCGCTCCCGCCCATTCAAAAAAATTCCCTATGGCCCAAGCTAAGTGAGGACCAAGTTTGAAAAAAAGTAAAAAAAAAAGGGGTAAAACGTGCGAATTTTTTTATTAATACCGATTGATTTCGTTCAAATTCAAGATTTAAAATTTAGACACAGATAGCAATGAATAATAAAGAGTGCGGACCACCTATGATTAAAAATCAAATAAGCTTATCCGACAAAATGAGAGATCAAAGCAGAGTAAAAATTGTCAATTTGACAACTAAATCGCATCGATAGAGAATCGAAAACCGAAAAAAATACGTATGGGAGAGATAGGCATTTTGTACCAATTTTTTGAATCTGGAAATCCAAGTGTTTTGCACACAATCTGCCCAAAATAACTAAGAAGAGGTAGAAATTGGACACTTATGTGCTTTAAATGAGCTTTATCCAAAGACATCCTTTACTATTAATTTGCGTCCAATCAAATTGTACGCATCCCTTTTGGGCAGATTTCACAAAAATTACACGCTTAGTTATACGTTTGAGCCTTGACACTCGTTACACGCAACACATTACATCGCTAGCCGGGTTTTTACAACCCTGAGTTCAATAATGTGCCAACACTATACGGACTCAAACCAGATAATCGACCAAATACTGACATAACAAGTAACGTGATCATCTAGATATCGTTGTCGTGAACCAGTTGGGCAGTTGTGCACAACACGTATCATGTATCATGTGATATTTGCAAGTCGAACATTACTCGTACTTCACAGTACTTACAGGTACATTGTATACATGCTATCTGTACCTGTATCTACGTTTACATAATCGTCATTAATTGCAAACATTCACCATCAACTTGTAGGCATGTCATCAATTAAAACCTCTGCAGGTGATTATTGGTTCATGTTTATACGAGCATCATGATCTTAACTTCTTGACATTCTTGCTGACCTTTTCACACAGCAAAAAAATTCTAAAAATATGAAATGAAGACGCTAACTTCGGTACGACCGCTACTATACTCTCAAGTCTATCACTTGAATCAGCCTATCTCCTCCACCTTACATGTATTTTCGATTCTCTATACGTCGATCAGGTTGACAATTGGATTTACTATCTTCTCTGCTTTCTGCTTTAATCTCCGCTATCTAATCTCTACCAAAAGCTATTAATATTGATCGTGTTTTTATCAACTTTTCAAAACTCTACATTACTGATATTTTATTAAAATTGCCAATTTAACAATAACTACTGAAAATAGAAACAAAAAAAAAAATCAATGTATTTTTTTTGAGTTTGATTATCGTAAAATAAACGAGATATGCGAATCGTCCATTTGTGATGCGTTTTGTGAAAATGAAAAGGGGGGGGGGATTTTGTGGACTTAGTTATAATAAGTTGGAAAGGTGTGGGTTATTCTAATTCTTACGCATTTGCGCCAATTTTCAATTTTTATCCAAAATCAGGTTGCATAAAGACGTTTTTTGATAAAATTAAAAAAATTAATAAAGAAAATATTAAATTGTATACTACATAAAATTTTTGAAAATTTTTCATTTTTTTGTGACGAAATCCTACTATCTTTTCTGAAATTATACTTCATCAATAGGTTTTCCAAAAAAATGGACCACACCATCGGATTCTACGTGAAAAATTCCAAACGAAAACGTTGCGTTTCACATTAAAGTACAATTTGGTAAGAGTAAAAAAATTTTTTTTCCTAAAAATCTAGAGCGAAACTCACATTTATGGAATAAATTACATTTTTGGGGCTGTGAGCTGGGTGCAATGAAGCTGAAAAGTCGAAACTCCTAGAAGGCACATTGAGGCCTTCTACTGACTGTATGTGTCAAGTTTTAATGCCCTATCTCAATTTAGAGGAGAAGTATACATGCCAAAAAGTAGCGAAAAAAGAAAAACCAGACCAAAAAAAATCTACTTTATCGGGGCTGTGAGGATGTGCAGTGGAGCTGGAAAGTTGAACTTTCTAAAAAGGCTATTCGGAAGGGAGACATGTTCGGTACAAACTCAAAATATATAAGGAAAACCGTCCAAAAAAACTACTTTAGTGTGGCTGCAGTGCCTTTCCGAAGCAATATGCTCAAGGCGGGCGGAGGGGTTCAAATTTATTACAATTTTTTTCAAAATTCAACACGTGTTTCTGAAATGGGGGGGGGGGCGAAAGTTTCCTCCCTTGGGCACGACTTTACTGTCATGTAAGTTATGTACCTAGGTACCCACAAGTTCTCAAAAGCCTCCTTTCAATATATAAACATTTTCATCAATATTTCAACACCAAAGGCAAAAATGTACGAATTACTCTGGCTGCAGGAAGGAGGGGGTTTGAGGATTTCGATTTACTAGCATGTTTTAGAAAATTCTAACATACATTTCCACAACGAAGACAGAGTGAAAATTTTGCAAAATATCACACGGTGTTTACCAAAATTAGATACATGAAAGTAGCGAATTTTTGTAATTTTTTCAGTACCCCCCCCCCTCAACTTTTTTAATCGAGGTTTACAACAAAGTTCGTACCTTTTTTAATTTTTTTTTTTTTTTACGAAGTTTTGAAATATTCAATTTTTAATAGTTTCCATTTGACATAAAAAATAATGCAGAAGTACCCGAAAGAAATTTGAAAAAATTGAAAATTTCATTGAATTCAATAAAATAAATATTCGATTCGTAATTAGTAGAACGTAAAACCTCCAATAATACAGTAGAATCGAAAATAATTGACAAAATTGATCAATAAAAGTTTTTAAAATTGAAGGTTGGTATAATTTTAAGCGACTTTTTCGCGACTTTAGCGACCCTGCAATAGGAATAAAGGGTCAAGAAATGACAGTAAACATAAGGAAATTTTGAAATAAAAATCACCAAATTTTTCACTCTCAAAAATCGGGCGCTGTGGACACAAATCCATAGATGCTCCTCGATACAACCGTCATTGATTCCAGCATTCAAATACTTCTCTCAGTTTTCATTACTCCTTATTCCTAACAATTTTAATCCAATTTTTCCAACTCTGGAATTGGGAGGGAGGGGGAGGGGGAAGGGAGGGAGGGAGGGGGAGGGGGAAGGGAGGGAGTGTATTACACCCCTTCTCTTTTGCAGTCAGATCTCTGTGTAACTGAAAGACGGTAAAATGGGACCAAAAAGTAAAAACCTTTCATAAAAAGTTATATTTATGGTCCCTAAAACACGTACATGCCACAGTTCAATCCCCTATCTTAATTTTAAAGGGGTAAGGAGATATGCGAGGAACATACTTTTATCGAAATCAACGAGAGGTAAAACTTAAATTTCTCTCTTCCTAATAGAAATGAGAGGCTAATTTTACCACATATAATACAACTTGTGATCTCCAATCGATTGATTTCAAAAAATACAATTTTTACAATTTTAGCCCCTCGGTATCCCCTGCTACCAATTCAGGCATCACTGAATTTTGATCCAAGATCGTTCCCACTCATGGTATATCAAACCCGCAGCAAATCAAAGCTCAGTGCTCAAATTTTACTGGTTATGATTACCGCAGAGCTGAGTAAATGATTTTTAGCTTCGGGAAAAAAATAAAGAAAGAAGAAAAAATATGTGACACGAACGAAAATGGTTTCAGTGGTCTTCTAGGAACCCACAACGAATAATACTGATACCCCCCCTCCCGTATTCATCATAGGGCGCTAGTTCTTTACAGTCTGGTTACAATATGATGTAGAAAATCAGGCTAAAAGTAATCGCCCTAAGCTACCAAAAATCTTTTTCATTACATCAGACGATGTTTTCTACTATGCACTTCAAGTCCAACAACGACTTCCTCCCCTCCACATGGCCATTTAAATTCAAGAATTACAAAATTCGACATATCCATCACACGCAGTTCAATTTTACAATTCAAAATTTCGTACACACATCGACTGAATGAACCAGAGAGAGGGGAGAGAGAGAGAGAGGAGAGAGAGAGAGAGTCGACCTTGTACAGACGTTCTGCGGCTGGTTTTCAAACGCAAGTGTGTACGTTTTGCATTCGAACTCGCAGCGTTAAATTACTGCAAACGAGAGAGGTGAAGGGCTGGTGAAAAAAAATTACCGCTAACTAGGCAATGTTGATGGGAGGGCGAGACGAGGAAAAGTCAACTTGACAAGCTTCGTACATTCGTAGTCGGGCTCGGTGCACAAATTAAACTGTATCGTTTTTTTATTTTAAAATTCAAACGAACCAGAGCGACATTACGCGATAAGTTTTCCAACTCGTTCGTATACTTATACGAAAAGTTAAGCCATAGGTTAGGCACATACATATACGATGGCGGCGTGTTTTTGTTTACCACGATGACGTCTGCGACGACTATTCATATCGCAGGTGGTAGGTAAACTAGGCACTGGGTAGGCATTCTCATTCGACGAATTGCGAGACTACAGAGACAGAGATAGAGAGAGAGAGAGAGAGAGAGAGAGAGAAAGAGAAAGAAAAAGAGCTAAGATGTACCGCAGCTATACATAATATTTTAATTTAAATATCGTTTATTCATATACAGTACAATGAATACTCCTCTAGAAATACGTAATTTTAAACTCGACGACGACTATGACTACGACCGACGCTCGAATCAAGGTAAGACAGCTGCCAGTGAGCGAACGAGCATGTACAACGAGGAAGTAAAAGAAATTCAATGCAGGATATAGGTACTGTAAAGTACAGAATACGTACCTCTACCTACGTTATATGTACGTATCTAGAAATACGTAGCTTTCATTTTCTTAAAAAGAAAATATACATTTGAGTTTACAATAGTCGACTGCTGTACGACGAAAATTATATTTGTAGTCAGGTATGTTGTACGTGGTCGTCGTCGTCGAGGGGGGAGGGGGGTGCTTGGAAATAAAATAACGAATATTTTTTGTATACGTTTAATTGGGCGGTTTCTTATCGCTATACCGGAATTTGAAAACAAGTAATCAATTAAAAAATTTCCTTTGACATGATTTTATTTTTAAAGCATTTCATCATCATTCGATTATCTCGCGCGTTCATTAAGAATGTCTATTTAAAAAGTAAATATAAACGTACGATCAAAGGTCATTCTTAAAAGGTGTAGCTGTGCCTTAGGGCACGCAGCTATGTAAACCACGTATAGATATTGATAACTGATAAGAAGTAGGTGAGCTGTTGGTTTCGTAACAGCATTTTTTTTTTCCAAAGGGATAAGCAAAATCATACAAATTAAGAATCAGATTATTTTCAAGGTATCACTGTAATCGACGGTGTTTTTTTTTTTTTTTTTTGGAAATACCTCTCACTTATTTCACGCTTTGAAGAAGTAGCCGGAAAAAAGTAGATACATTATTACCATACATATTCGAATGCTCGATGTTGATAATAGAACAAGCACATGTATTCGCATCGTCTCTTACACGCACATCGTGCACACGTACAATTACCGTATTAATTTGTTTGTCTATCTCATTCAATTACAATCGTATTTTTTTTTTGTTTTTTTGTTTACGTCGGGTGTTAATTTTTACCCTTCGTATTTCGAAATTTCCCAACAGTTTTACTCATTCGTTTGATAAACAACCCAGTTGACTTTTTGAGAATCATACGTACACATCTGATGTACGTATACGCAATAGTTAGGTTATTATTATTATAAATAATAATCGTATTTTTTTTTTTTTTTTTTTTTTAGCGAGAAATAAAGCAACGACCTTCACCGTAATCTGTCTTAACCTTGGCGGAAGTCGCTGAGCTTATACAGTGTAAGGCACGAAATTTGAAGAGTTATTTTTCTTTTATGTTTTACTGTTCTATGAAGACGTCGGACAGACGTTTACATTTTATTTTTATGACATCGTTAGTCATTCAATCTGACCCAACGAAATATATACGATACGTAAAATTTATATAAATTTTATACGATTTATCGCAGGAAATTACGTGTATCGTGGGTCGACCGCGTATAAATTCGTGTTTCATATTTTCTTTTTAATTTACCTACCGAAAAAAAAGAGAGAGGAAAGAAAAAGTCAACAGTAATTCTCATATGCTTGGTTAAGTACCTATGAATCATAAGCGTAGAAGGAGGAAAATGTACAAAAACGTGTTTTTGATTAAATTTCCAACCATAGGATTATTTTTAGACACGATGAATATAAATAGTCAATTAGAAGACAATATGGGAAGAGGAACGAAATGATCTTCATTTTTTTTTAATAAAAAAAAAAAAAAAAAACCATCGTTCGCTACGCTTCTTTAGCCTGATTTTCGTGAAATATTACAATTATGCGGATTGAAACCTAATCAAAGGTAAGGGCATAATTTAGACCATCAAAGGCTACTTGTAGAACGGTGCTAAATCTAAATACCAGATTCATATACAAGAAATGAACCACAGCTTGCGTCTTGAAAAATCGACCAGAAAACGTAGTTTTCGCGGCTGAGATGGGGCGCAATGAGGCTGTAAAGTCGAAAGTTGCAAAAAACACATGCAGCATTCATATACTAAATCTACATATCAAATTTCAGCTTCCTAACTCAATTTGGAGGGGATTCGTGTGAAGAACAAGCTTAAAAAATTAAAAAACCCGACCAAAAAACTATATTTTTGATGCTGTGAGGGGGTGCAATGAAGCTCCTCCTACCAAGTCCACATACAAAATTTCAACTTTATAGCTCAATTTGTTGGGAAGATAGGGAAGGAACAGAAACCACCATTTCTCAAAGTCAAAAAAAAAGGGAAAAACCTCATATCTTCCCTCCTAATCGACCTAGGAGGTCGATTTTTTTGGATATGTTATACAACTTTGAATCCTGTATCAATTGGTTCAAGAAGAAACGTTTTTTACGTTTTCGGATCGTCAGAACCCGCTGCCCCAAATTTGGGCATATCTGAATTTTGACCCAAGGTCATCCCCACTCACATATATCTAATCCGCAGTTAAACTGAGCCGATCAGCCAAAGTAGAGCGATTTTGGTTGATATCGAGCACAGTAAATGATTTCAGTCTTTGAAGAAAAAAAATGTATAAATAAGTATCTGGTAGGACCAAAAATGGTTGCGATGGTCTTCTAGAACCCCAAAACGGATTTTATTGATATCCCCCCTCTCCATCCCCATCCAACGTAAGTCGATGGACTGGAATAGCCTGGTTTCTATTGACAATGTGTCATAGAAAATCGGGCTAAAAAGTAAAAAAATCAAAATGAGATTCTGAACTTGAAACGCTTCAATTTGCTCTCGTTGTTCGTAAAATGATCCTGACGAATTCGTAAACTGCGTAATTATATTGTCCAAAGTGCGAATTTTCAAACTGATTCTCTATGTCTTATTGTCTATGATAACCAGGCTGCTACAGTCTATCAACCAACGGTGGGAAGGGGGGGCAACAAAACCCATTTTGGGATCGTAGAAGACCACTACGACAATTTTTGGCTACTTCAAATACTTATTTTTTCCCCCAAAATATTAAAATCATTTACTCTGCTCGATACGAACCAAAATCGCTCCAATTTGGGCAATGGGCTCAGTTTGGCAACGGATTAGATATGTATAAGTGGGGATGATCTTGGGTCAAAATTCAGTTTTGTCCTAATTTTAGGGGAGGGGGCCTGAGGGGCCAAAAACACAAAAATTGTTCCTTTTTGAGTCAGTCGATAAAGAATCCAAAGTTGTACAAGATATTCAAAAAATCAACCTCCTAAGTCAATTAGGAGGGGAGATATGAGGATTTTTACCTTTTTGACCCCGAAAAAGGGTTGTTCCTTTCCTGTCTCCTCACCAAAATGAGCTAGGGTGTTGAAATTTGGTATATACATTCGTAGGAGCCCTAGATGTGCCTTTTGGTAATTCTGACTTTTGTGCTCCATTTCATCCCTTACAACATCGAATATGTGGTTTTTGTTCAGTTTTTCAATTTTTTGAGTCTGTTCCTCTCATAACTCTTCACCAAATCGAGCTAGAAACTTGAAATTAGGTATGTACATTAAGCAGAGACCCTAGACGTGTTTTTTGGGGGGTTTCGGCTTTTTATTTCCACTGAAAACTTCCTATCCGCAAAGTTATTTTTCTATTCTTATGATTGTAAAAAGTTACGAAAATCAGGCTCAAAAAGCATCGCGACGCGAAGCTTTTTTTTTTTCATCTTGAAACTTCATCTTCATATAAAAGTAGTTTTCCTTCTTGAAAATGTAGGTATTTACCCGACCAACCAAGCATCCAACGAAAAAATGGAAGTCGAGAAAGAATATAGCGAATGCAATTTTCGTTCTACATTTGTTTACTTTTCGAAGTAATTTGAAACTTAAATTCAATTAGAATTTAAATACAAACTTCCTTTGAGAACGGCTTAAAATCTAATCTTCGCAAAAAAAATTCAAACGGTCATCGCAGAAAAGAAATTTTATTCTCGACAATTTTCCTCTTCTGCATTTTTATGCAAGATACGCTCATTCGGTTAAAAAAAAAAACTATTTTTAAGAAGAAAAAATTGCGACAAATAATTTCCTTTCTTATTTAGTACACAAAATTTGAATGAAAAAATCCGAAAACAGAATGCACCTTGCAGAACTTTTCAAATCAAATTTTAAACGAAAAAAACTACAAAACTTGCACTTGTTACTATTCTTCAGTTTCGTCAGAATACGGCTTTCGTGTATACAATTTATTCAACTCGTCACGCTCAGTGGGAAGTATTTAGAATTTACACGGCGCGACGCGGCGTTATACTGAAGGAACGTGTTTCGGTTTATGTATCATTTGATATTCGACTATACGAATTTGCCGCAATCTTGTCATCAATCGGTAAAGTTATGATTAATTGAACAATCGTCGTAATTATCCGAGATAGTGGATTTCTTAATTAGAGGGGTTTGTGCTCGTATATGTGTACAAGGTGTCCCGACAAGTTTCAAGATTACTTTGCCAGTTCCAGATAATGAAACTGGCCGAGAGTAACAAAAATTTTGCTAGAATTCCTAACGCATCAGTTTAGTTATTTTGAAACTGTTGTGATTCCATCATTTCCAGATTTCCAAAAAATAGAAGCAAAATTTGGGCTCATTTTAGTAGGTCTAGGAATTGGATACCTACTACAGCGTGTTCGATTGGTTATTACACTACAACCCCCCCCCCCCCCCCCCCAACCCTAAAAAAAAAAAAATAAATAAAACTACAAAAAACGAGAATTTTCAACAGAAAAAATTCCCGTTTTGCGGGGAGGGGGGAATAAAATCAATCGAACATGGTGTAGCTGTATTCAGCATTCTTTCAAACAGTGTGCAAAAGTGGCCCTGCGAGGTGAAACTAGTACCGCAGAACTACATAAAATATGAAAATTCGTTCTGCGCATGCGCGAACGCGTGGTTACAAAACCCCAGAATGACGATAAAACGCTAAGCAAAAAAATCCGGTTGAAAAGTTCATCCATTCAGAACATGTTTCTAGGGTAAACGTTCCTGATTCCATATTCCCAACTACAAAGTCCTTCACTGGATGAATTTGGGTTTGCAGTGGGAGGGGGGGGGGGTGAAATTTTAGTAAGTGTAAAATACTTCTAATAAGTGAAGAAATTATTTTCCGAGTTACAAATTCAAAAAAGGGACTCACAAGTCCCTTCAAATTTTTTAAAGTACATTTCAAGGTCATATTTAGAGTCCAAAAAATATGGAAAAATTCCACAACACTCCCCTACCCCTTTTCCTTCGGTACATTAGTTTCATACAAGGTTAGAAAAAAAAATGGTTTCATCGAAAACTTGAGGGGAAAAATTCAATTTAAAAACTTTCTTTGAAGTACATTTTTCACCCCCCCCCCCACCCCGTAACGAGATGAAATTCGCAAATACGCTTAAAAACTAGCTTTTGCTTGTGTCCAAAGTGTCTACTGAAAAATTTTAATAGCGAGACCCAAAAGCAAATGGCTGTTTTTAGCCAGCTATAACAGTTTCCAGCTATTTCCTACGAAAAGACGGTTACGAGGAAACAACCAGGTAAGTCACTATGTCATGTTTTGAGAAAAATAGATTTAAATGTTTGAAACTATGCAAAAAATTATTTCAAAAAATTTTCAAAACAAATAATATTGACGATCTGTTTTTCTTAAAGCATGATGAAGTGACTAACCTGCTTCAATTCCTGTACCCTTCAAATCGAAAACATTCGGGCGAAAAATACATACGACCATATCTTCGTCATATTATCGTACGATCTCATCATTGAATTGGAAAAAATAACGAAAATACCCACAAACTAAATAATTTTTGGTGTTCCATCAAAATGCACATATTCGACTTCGGAATAACGAACCTTCGTGACTAATATGAAACACGTATGTTTCGTCTAAAAAAGTTACAGGTCATTGGGATCGTGTGTAATGTTGTGTTCGTTGAGAACGAACATTAATTTTATAATATTGTTCACGCTTTTGTGTGAAAATACTTTAATAATGATGTGTAAATATATAAAGAGAGGACTGTCATTGGCTGAAATTTTACCAGCAAGATTTCTCGTAACTGGTTTTTAAAATTGTCCTGAAATGATACGAAAAAAACTAATACTTGGAGGAGGGTTAAGTTTATTTTTTCGAACAATTGTACACCCATTTCTAAAAATTCATTAGAATTGAAAAAAAAAAGACTCGAATAAACGAAATATTATCTCAAAATCTGCCTCAAAACGAAATATAAAACTGTTACACGCATGAATGCAATATGTACCAAAATGATGCTGAGAAAAAAAAAGAGAGAATAAAGGTACATAATGGAATTTTACGACGACGGCCACATACATACAACATATATATTCGACCTAGAAGTGAACTTAGGAAATTTCCAAGGTGATTGGTAAAAAGGTTCGGTTTACTTTTAAAATGAATTATCGTTTATACGAATTTCATTTGTAAATATAAGTTACGTGTGCCCCTCGCTCGTTCCACATTTGATTAGATTTCAAATAAACGAGCTTTTGTTGGGAGTAAATGTATGTATTATGTATAATACTAGAAAATACTGTAGAAAAATTGGCATCGTTTTTATAATTCACGTGTATATACTCGAATATATACGATAAAATCTCGACGAAAAAAAAAATGAATAAAAAAATACGTAGTCTTTGGAAAACTTGATAAAAATGAAAATTTTTCTTTGTGTTCGAGTAAGAAGCCAAAAATTGCTCTTTTCTCCGCTTCCCTTAACACATATCCAATCCTTCTTGCCTACAATCGGAATGAAATTCGTATTACGAAGGTAGGTATGTTTCAAAGGGTAGGAATTAGGTTAGAAAACAGAAGAGAATTGATTTTCATCTGCACTTCAGTCAGGTATCAAAATGAGAAAAAGAATAAGGAGGGTTTATATGCTGAGAGCAGAAATCATCGAGAACTACTAATGAATAAAAGGGTAATTTTTTTTTTCTCTCAATTACACGCGTCAATGTTTCCTTATTTTTTCGCCTAAAAAAGTAACATTTTCAACCTTTGCTCCATTTTAACCTGTATTATTACAGGAAAACGTACAGCGCAAATTATACATGAGTATGCTAGTTCGATATAAAGGGTGGTGCAAAAGCAAAGCTGTGCTTTACAACTTGATTTATAAGTATTGAACACATTTACTGAAACAGGTTTGCCTAATTGAAGTGACGGATCTTGTAGACAAAAAGCTGTCCTAAAAATTTTGTCAAGTACACATTTTGCCTAGCTGCATTATTAAAGGGACAGCATTCGTACAAAGTTAATCAGCCCGTTCAAAAAATCAAGATGGGAAAATTTTATATATAATAAAAAATGCTGCAGAATTCACCACGATTTGAACAAATTTTTTTTGTTCTCAAAATTTTACATGGGAAGTCTACTGGCTAAATTCGAAGTCATCTTTTTGAAGGGTTGCATTTTCTACCACTACGCATAATGTCAGTTCTTTATCACCTTCGCTAGCTCTTTCATTATCGCGATACCATCGTCGGATTGGCCTGGCCAGTACCAGACATTATAATCAATATTCGTCGAGGTAACGATGAAATAAGCATATCAGATCGAGCAGGGTGGACAAAAAAAAAAAACACGTTAATATTAATGAACTCTCGTACTGGTACAGGATGAACATGCTGTACATTTGGTTATGGTCAAAAGAAAACACAATATTCTAAAATATCGGTATTGCCTAGACCTACGTATTACACTAATGCGTCGATATATTGAGATTCAAAGGATATGTTATTCATTTTTAATCTCGTAAATACATAACATACATCGACGAAAATGTAGGATACGTTCGCTATAGCTCAAAAGTACGAGTCAACCCAACCCGACAATGGACTGAATACAATATAAAATGCTGATGGCAATCGTACATAGTACACATATAAACACGTAACCCTTCACCTGTGACATTTTATCAACGTTGCGGGGGCCGAAGTTTCATTATTTTTTTTTTTCTACCAATCCAAATGTCAGCACGGCCGTATAATACGGTAGAGTAGCGTTGCACGAGGTCAATACATCGTGCTAGAAACGTACAATTAGCAATTCGATCAATTAATTAAAACAAAAAGAAGGTAACGTCCATTAAGTATAAGTATACGAAAATAAAAACGAATAATACGATGATAACGATTCACTAGAAAGAAGAAGAGGAGGGGAAAAAAACGAGAATATTCGTGACTGGAATTAAAGAGATGCAAGCATATTTATGACGGAACGACGGAAAACTACCGTAGAGTACGGACAGACACAGACATCGGCCACGAATCGTACATAGCACGAAACATGTATCTTATACCGGTAATGTGCGTGCCGCACTATACATCTCCCTGCTTCACCCCTTCGCCGCTTCACCATTCTATAACTAGCCGCCGCCGACATCAAAACCAGTAATTAAAAAATATACTCGAACCTTTACCGGACGTTGAAGAAAAGGTCCTCGGAAGTACGTACCGAGTAAGAGAAATGTGGTTATCAACAACAGCGGGAGTCAGCTGTGTGGCTGGTACTTGACTTGGAGAACATGACTAACTCGAGTGGCGTTTGTATTGATGAAGGTCGTTCGGTTATGTCATATTGTACGTATATAATCTGGTAATATATCAGTTTGAACTTGAAATAGTTATACCTATTATGAGGATCTTTTTAAATCTGTGTTTACTTAGGTACTGATGCTGGATGACGAATGCACTGTATAAACCTAGCCGATTGATGTTATTAAGAACCCTACAGAACCATCACTGAGTAATTGGATTATGGTAGAATTCTACACGGAAGGGTACAAAACTTGAGAAAAATCCATCGATCAAGGAATAAACACTTCATTGAGGGCTTCCTACGCCTTCACTTTACCAGACGCTACCTTGAAAAGAATGCTAGATTCAGAATCAGCACCCTTGAAAACCCTGATGACCATATATCACACGAATGTTTGAGATTTTGGCACCGGGTTCATGCTGGCATCCTTCACAGAGCCGCTACCTCAAAAGTAATGTCAAATTCAGTATCAGCACCCTTGAAAACCCTGATGACCATATGTCACACAAATTTTTGAGATTTTGGTACCGGGTCCATGCTGGCACCTTTCCAGAATGTTAAATTCAGGATCAGCTCCATCCAAAACCCTGATAACCATATTTCACACAAATTTTTGAGCTTTTTGATCTTTGACTGGCAGAACCAGCTGTTGGTACCGCTGAACGCTCTTACGGTAAGGTGTAATCGATGACTATCTTCAGCCATCAGGAGTGCCCCATTCTTACCAAAAAGTCGAGCTCTCGAGCAGGCTCGATCATGAGATCAAGCACCACCCATGCAGCAGTACCACAGTTCAAGTTCAGAAAAATGCTCTTTTCCTTAAGTAATCTCTTACTACATAATTCATCTAAGAGAAGTGAAAGTACTTCGCATAATTGATATTTGAACAAATTAGAAGTGGCCAGCTTTAGTTCAAAATACATAATAAACCATTTTTTGACTATTTTAAATGAGAATGCCAAAGTTGTCCCTAGAGGACCTGTTCAAAAATTTCCATTCATTTTAGATGGCAATGCAACAGTTCATAGAAATTAGAACTTTCAACAGGAAAAATTGCCAACAAAGCAATTTTTGGCACAAAGGTCAGTGATACTGTCATGTTGAACATACTAAATGTTCTGATGAATCCAAGTGGAGCTTAGCTCCTCAGGGCGGTTGTGTGATCGTTGGCGATTCATTCAGAATGCAGCAGATTAATGTGAAATATCGTTTGGTTCATGCTACAGCATTTTACATGATTTTAGTTACCAAAGAATAGCCTGCAAAAGTTCACCTCCTGACTTTTGGCTGAAGCGCAGCAACAAACTCGTCTGGGCACCTCTATTGACAATCTCGAAGAATGGGAGTCAGATTTGCATCTTCTTAAAAATATTCTACCAGTGATGAATCTTGGTTATATGCTTACGATGTGGAGACGAAATCGCAGTCCAGTCAATGGATTCACAGTGAAGAACCTCATCCAAAGAAGGTGAGAATGTCGCGCAATTAAAATTAAAAGGTGATGCATATGACATTTTTTGACCATAGAGGCATAATACACACCGAATGTTCGAGTGAGATTTACCAGTTTTCCTAGAATCCTTAATGATCCTACATTCCACCATCCTCGTTTGTGTCTATTATCCCCATATATTTGGCCTGTCAACGATCCGGCAACCTCCATATTCACCAGATATGGCTCCAGTTGAATTTTTTCTATCTCCGCAATTAAAAATGAGCACGAAAGGTCACGTTTTTCCTCTCGAGAAGAGATAACGGTAAATTCGCAGGCAGTACTTAAGAGCATTTCAGTTGAAGTTTTCTCCAAGGCATTCAACGAATGGCAAGAGCGCTGGAAATGGTGTGTGAGTAGTAGAAATGGTTGTTAACTGCATGGATAGACGGATTTTCAAAAACAGAGAAAGTTCTAAGCTCTTAGCAACTCCTCGGGTACAAAGTCAATTTATGCTGCACAACTTTTGTTTCAACATTGTCTGCATCATAGTCGATTTCTGAAAGACTATGCGAGATGATACCTGATCAAGAATTTTGGCAATAATAGAATGCACGACTTGGTGTTGCCAAATGATAAGTTTACAAAATGTTGTTTTTGACAAGGCTATGTCCGCACCAATTTGTGGCACATTTGGAGGATCTTAATGGAACAATGTAAAGACATTGGTCGTGAATTTTCAGGAGTATCAATTCACCGTCTTCTTAAAGAAAATAGATGGAATATATAACCGAAAATCACCTTATTCAACTCACTATTTCAGCACATCATCTTTACCTGATGAAAATCAAACAATACAAATCATAAAAAGAATGATTTACCAAAATGGCAGAAATGTATACTCAACGAGAAAAAGAAAGAGAATCACGACCACAAACTACATACAAAGCGACCAAATCCTAAAAATGATTCAGAAGAAGAGTCAAAACCACTAATCAATCAAAAATAAAAATCTTTTTCATCAAATAGAAAAGTTGAAAAAGATGTCTTCACATGAAAAGACTGCAATTAGGTGCACAAAATGCAGTAAATATTTCCGTAGTGCAGAAAATTGTTTACACTCAGTGGCTATTTGAGAAGTAATTGCCAAAAAACTAAGCTTTACAGCTCTTTTTCCCTCAAAAGATGGACACAGTATGGAGGAATTTTAGGGAAATTGGGGAATACTGAAATACATACTCCAAAGTAACTGTACATGAAATTCCACTTTCCATGAATTTTGATCGGATTCAAAACTACAAAGCTATTACTACAAACCTTTAAATGAATAATTTTACAACAGTATATTTTTATCGAAAGTTCGACACTACACGTGTTTCGTGGGCAGTACTCTTTCATTAGCGAATTCTTTTAAACTTATACAGACATTAGCGATCGATGAAAATGACATCATTCATTCATTTCAGCAACATATAACATCTAAATAAATATATATATATATATACTAATACAGAACCATAGGTAGTTAATTAATCTTTAAATTTTGTTACATAAACCCTAATTAATAACGGAATCGTATTTCCATAGTTTTTCATGAAAAAACAAACCTGAAACTTAAGTTCAAACACTTTATTTTTTTGTACCATTTTACACGGGCGGTGGCTGCAGTTACGCTACTAGGTAGATACTCATTGCTGTATAGATATAAGTAAACCATATACATAGAACGATGTAAGGTTTATTTACTTTGCTTGTTTATAACGTGAAATGTAATGAGTTGTGACCAAGGTCGTTGGATATTTTTTCTTTGCAACGTTTCAATTTACATTTATAGTACGTACGAGAGTTGAGATATTCTACAAGCTGAATTAGGAATAAGAAAAGCGAAAACATTCGTAAAGTTGATTCAAACTGGAAATCGCATTAAATTTTTTTTTTCTTTTTTAAAATTCTCAAGTTCATACATACGAATCTGTAAATAACTACCTAGCCTATAAACCTAATATTACATACCGTAACGTCGAAACACTAAATTCTATTTTTATACAATTCGCTGTAATAGCTCAGCAGTGTTAATTCAAATCTGTGTTAATGAAGAAGTTGAACGAATCGTTAAAACAGTTTAATTCCACGGTGCAATTATCTTCTTGACTTTAACTAATTTGATAGCATTTTTTTTTTTTTTTTTAGCTCATCGAAGTTTTAAACTATTGAATTGGAGGAATAAAATTCACCTGGAATAAAGGAATAAACTCAAGTGGCAATTTGAACACAGATGGCTGTTGAGGACAGTTGGGAGATCCACGCAAGATATACGTATTTCATTCAATACAATGGAAGAGAATCATTCGTCCAGCAGCAAAAATTTTAAAAATGATACGAGAAGCGCATCTAGACCCCTTATTATGTCTACATACCGAACTTCAATCTTCTAGCTCAATTTGAAAAAAAGATATGAGAAGGATAAACTCAAAAAATAAGATAACTTCCTACAAACTACTTTGTTTGAGCTGCAAGGAGGCTGAAATACCGAGACTACCAATCATATTCAGAACCTCCTACTTAATTTACATACAAATTTCAATCCCCGAACTCAATATAGGGTGAGATATGCGTGGAACATAGTTTTTTCAGGGCCAAAAAATACATAAAACCCAAATCTTCCCCTCCTAATTAACCTATCAGACTGATTTTCGGATATACCACACAACTGTTGATTCTCTGTCGATTGGCTTAAAAAGAACTATTTTCGCTTTTTGAGCCCTTCAGCACCCACTCTCTCAAATTTGAGCATAATTGAATTTTGACCAAAGTCCGTTCCCACTCAAAAGATATCTCATCTGTAACTAATTCAAGCCTAAAAAGACCAAAAAGCAAATTTAGGATCCTTACTAACAAGGGAACCACATGAACACGTTAGCTTCGATTTAAACCAAACTTGGGCAAATGAAAAGAGCGTATCAGAAAACCCCACACTCCAATTTTCAGCAACCAAAATTGATTGGGACACCGTTGAGGGTATTTTTAAAATTTAAAAACAACGTTATGCGTAAAAAAAATTAGGAATAAAATCAACGTTTTAAAAATCCTTATTATTGAAGTAAAAATTCTGAAAAGTGGTAGGTCGTAAGCTTATTTTTAACCAGTTCTAACAGTTCCGGAGCCTCCAGAAAATTTTTTAAATTTCTCCAAGATTTTCAAAACCTTTGCCAAAACTACCCTAATTAATTTTGGCTGCAAAGGCGAAAATTTTGAAAATTTGAAAAACGCTCATAACCATTGAAATCGACGTTGATAAACCATTTTTGGCAATTTTTGATCCCACTGGAGCCTCTGGTGAATTTTTGAAACTTTTGAACTTTCAAACCGACGCCAAAACTGTCCTAATTAATTTCGGCAGTAAAAATTTGTTTATGGGTGTTTTTTGAGTTTTTTCAATTTTTGCCTTTCTTATAATGAAGAAAACTACACACTTCAACAAGGTGAAAAAGGAGTAAAACCTTTATTTCCCCCTTCTTAATAAACACAGGAGACAGTGGTTCTAAAAGAAATCTAATAGGCAAAAATTCTGAAATTGAGTATACACGGCTTTTTCAAAATGCTAAATTCATTTTTCTCGTAATTTCAACTCCAGATCCAAAAAATTCCCCTCAATGGGATGAAGGGGGAATTACAAAATTTCCAAAATATTCATATTGGGTATCAAAATATAGGTTTTCGAACCCACTGAACACATTTCAGACGTCCATTTTGCCAAAATTATAAAAGTAGCTTCAGGGGGAGGGGGTGGAACGTCAAAATTTTCAAAAAATTCATGTGGGATATTAAAATACATGCTTTTGGGCCCATAAAAAACAGTTCCCGAGTTCATTTTATTCAAAACGGAAAATTGACTCAGGGGTTTAGGGTAGAAGTTAAAATTTTCAAAAATTCGGGTAAGATATCACAATACATGTTTTAAGATCCATCGAACTCGTTTCTGAAGTTTGTTTTAGCCAAACGTGAATTGTGGGGGGGGGGGCATGACTCAAAAATTCTAAAAAAATTCGTGCGGAATATTAAAATACACGTTTCTGGAGTCTGTTTTACGTAAAATTGAAAAGGAAGTTCGAAAGGTATCTTCGTCCGACGTGTTGCTGTTTCTGTTAGTGAGCTACCAGTTTGAAGTTCATAGATAGTATTTTTTCAGTTGATTTCGAATATATATATATTTGTTTTCAATTTTGATGGGTTTCACAAGCCACATAATCATATCGGTCACATTAATGAAGTTCACTTTACAATTTATACAAAAATTAGAATTTCCTTCACATCGTTTTTTAATAAATATTCATTAGAAATAATGTGAGATCCTCATAACTTCAACTTTCCAGCTATTAAACTGAATATAAGATATTTTCTCACAAATGTTTCGTTTCCTTTTATCGTCTTTTGCTCAACACATTCGGTGTGTTAAATAGAAACTTCTCTCTCTTTTTTTTTTTTTTTCTTTTTTTATACCCATCATAATTAAGAGTTAGGTAGGTTAAACGTATAAGAGGTTTTTTTTTGGTACATTTTCACAGCGTATCGCGCTATCGTATTAACAAGACGAGTCATTATTTTTAATAGAGGTACGAGTCTTAACGATCATTTAGAACGAAGGAAATTTTCGTTCACCTTAGTTTTCATCCCTTCAGGTAATAGATTATCTACATTATACGCGAATAGGTGGATGGAAGCGAACGAGGGTTTTTAGTAAAGGAAAAAAAAAAACACAAAATTGATGAATAAAGTTTAAAAACAAACGAGAACATCTGCTGCTATTTGGATTGGCTGCAGCTACAGAAAAATCGGTCGATTGATCATAGAAGACGCCCGAAATTAAGCTATCAAACTCGGCCCAAGTATCTAACCAACAAAATAACAATTCTATTTCATTGGCCATTTGGCCATGTCTGACAACCGGTTCATTCTTCAATTGTAGTTTCATCTTCATCAACATAACACCACCTTAAAAACCTTCTACATTTAGCTCTGGCAGGATTAAGTAAAAAATTCTCTCACTCAAGTATCGCTCCGGCCTGCCAAAATTAACCCATTATCGAGCGCTGTTTTCACCGAGTACCGTCTAAATAAACGCTATTCATTTTTAGGATAAAATGACACCCATTCGTAATCATGAAAACAACTCACGCAACCGGCAACGAGGAAGTACCATAATAAACAAATGCACCAAAAATACGCTACGAATACGATAAATAAAGCGTGAAAAATGTACAAATTTTTGTAATTTATTCGACCTCTTCGTATCAATTGGTTTCTTCCGAGTAAATTGAAAGATGCTGGTTTTTAAAACCAGCCAGCACAAGAAAACATACGGCGCGGGTGAGACACATACAAGGAAAAATTTTCACATTCAACGTCTAAATAGAAATAAATTAATTCGCATCGCAGCGCCGTTTCGTGACTGTCGCATTTTGTTTCGCAGTTTTATTTTGCGAATTTTTCTGTTTTGATTGAACGACATTTCTATTAATATACAAATTCGTATACTCGAATCTCGTTCGTTTATTACAGATCGCGCTTCAATTCGTATCTCCGACTTGAGTTATATAATACAACTATAGCGGCAGCGAAGTACTCATATAATGAAAAATGTCACTTTGGCGAGAAATAAAAAGGAATATGAATAATTCTCATAATACACCGTCGCGTCGCATGTACATGAATTTTAGTTTGTAGTAAATTTCATCGTAATCGAAAGATATGATAATGATGGAATAAAATGTGCCAATACCTATGATTTCAAGTTAACGGCGGATTGGTGTCGTCTTAGAATACGGTTGTCCGTGTAAATATCGTCCGCTTACTCCATCGTAGCAGATAAATTTAACGGAAATTATTTTTTAATTAATTCCAAGTTGGAATTCGATACGAGGAGTAGACGCTTAGAGAAGGGAAACTTTAGGAACTCGAGTAAATTCCAACCAACAAACGTATGAAAATCCTTCCATATACTAAAATTGCTCTCGTACATAAACTGGGCATGTGTGATTGTGATACCCTGAAATGCGAAGTAATCTATATTAATAGATGTTATTAGATTATTAATATCTACTTGTACATATTTCAGCCATTTTGTTTCGGAATTAGAGTTCGATGCGTTTCACTTGTCAGGTACTGATTTAAGTTGGAGAAATGATTCAAACCGTATTAGGTACGCTTTCAACTAAAGTGAAAAAAATTTTGACGCAGATACGAGTACAAGGTGTCCAAAAAAAATACAAAACGTGATTTTTCTCAAAAAACTCAAACGGAAACGATATATCCTGATTTGTCATTTCTATAGTACACATGATACTGGTTTGTCCGAATCTTTCCATTTTGAAACCGGTTTTTAAAAAACCTCTAAAAATTAAAGCTACAATAAAATTTTTCAAATGAAAGTCGTACAATATTGAACGCTGATTATTTTTCATTTCACAATTTTTTCTCTAGCTAGCACCCGAGAGGAGTAATACCTTCAGGAAGTAAACCGTTACTTGGTTTGAATTGAATAATAGGAAATTCACACCTGTCTCCTAGGAGCTTCAGTTGCTATAGTGGACCTTGGCCTACCAAAGCTGGTTTTCGGCCCATATCCGCTGAAATATTGATCCTAGCGCAAAAATAGGGTCTAATAAAGTTGATCAACCTCAAATTTCCTGTAAGATGAGCCTTCAATGATATTTGTAAAGTCGGGGGGGGGAGGGTGAGCTACGGTTGAGCAAAGAGAGAGGGGGTCATATAATTCGAATGACTATATTCGTAGAAAATGCTTTTTACTACGATGTTAAACTGGGAAAAATGCTTGAAGATATGGCTGAGTCCATAATCAGGGATAATATGGATAAAACTGGTCCACCTTCCCCTCCTCTCCCCTTCTTCACATAATAGCTAACTTTAACATACGAAAGCAAATAATATTATGAATAATGTGTACGCTGTTATGATGTTAATACCGCGTAGTATCACCAGCACAACATCGATTCTACCCCTGTGTGGACTCCCACTCTCCTCCACATCGTATTATGAAAAAAACATTTTAAATATTAATCCTATACAAAACGCACAGAAGTAATGTTTTAGTAGATATAATTGATTTTGAACCGGCAAAAATTTTTAACTTTGTTGACCCCGAAAATAAGTGTCCCAAATGAACCGAAGAGGTCCTCGACATCATCATCAGTAGGTTTCAGCACCTGAAATAGTGCGCCATCTATCACGATCCCGTACCTACGAAGCAGCTCTTACCATATCGCCCATTCGCACTTTGATGATGTCAGACCACCTGGTTAAAGATCTTCCTCTCCCTCTCTTACCAATAGCCTTACCATAGAAAATGTCTTTTTCAAGATTTTTTTACTTCTTTCCTGGTCACATGTCCAAAATACCCTAGAATGCCTCTCTCGCATAAAACACTTGGCCTGACTGGCTCCTACATTGCGTTTACCATTGAAATGCTGGTTCGTCGTGCTGTCCAGGGTATCCTCAGCATCCTTCGCTAGGACCACATCTCGCAGTACTTTTAAGATTTCAGCCTTTGTAAAACCAGTGTTCAGAAGTAATATTTTAATACTTGAAATTTCATATTGAATGTGCCTCAAGAATGAACACCAAATCAGAGCGTGTTGCAGGTTTCCAACAGTGAAAATTCCGTTAATTTGAAAAATGATAAACTTTATTCTTCTTCAACTCTTATACCACGTTTCCTTGGACTTCCCTGAACAGTTAAAGTACTACTTATGTATCCCATAATTTTGTTTTAAAAGCTAACGCCTTACTTTCAATCAAGTGCTCGGTATTTGTGAAATAATGTACATATCTTTTCGACACTACGCAAGTTAAAGTGGGAAGGGGGAAGAGAGAGGGGTAGGTGGTCAATGTTTGGCTTATTAAATAGGAAATTTCAGTTACTAAACCGTTACTTCTGTGCACATTCTTCATCCCCCCTACAGCCTGGATCTAAGGCCAGCAAACTACGATTTATTTCCCGAACTAAAAAATCTAATGGGGGGGGGGGGGTTGTTATGCCCATTTTTCAAAGCTATCAACCGACGCTCAGCGGTCCCAGAAAAATTGTAGGTAGGCAGAAATCTGAAATTGGGAATATGAGGAGTTTTCGAGACGCTGATTCCATTTTTGGGAGCGGGGGGGGGGGGGGACAAAACTCAAAAATTTTCAAATAAGTGAGGTATCAAATTATATGTTTTTGACCCTTCTAAATATGGCTTTTAAGCTCATTTCACCGAAAACCTGAAATAAACCTCGGGAGGGAGGGTGAAACACAAAAATATTCAAAAAGTTGGTTTGTGATATCAAAATATACGTTTTCGAATCTATTGAACACGTTTCCAAAGCCCATGTTAATTTACATTAATAAACGACATATTAACTTGAAAATTGAATAAATCTAATATTTCGGTCATTCGGCACTTAGCCTCAACTTTTGGTCTTTTGGGTTTCCCTGCCTGCAGACCGCCTTTTTCACACCAACACTAACTGTACCCCGAAAAATTAACTTGCATTAATTAACAATCTTTTTCATTACAGTACAAGATTCTCTGTTCCTGTTTCAAAGATGCCTTACAACATTGGGCTATAAGCCATGGAATTATAAACACGGTATAATAATGAACCTACCAAGTATATACACAGAATAGGTACCTCTTTGGCTAGTTTAATTACGATTTTTAATGCAATTTGGCGCAGAAAACTATTTTTTTTTCCTTTCAACTTTCAAGTTTGTTTTTATTTCGTATTTTCCACGCGAAAAAGTTTACAACGAATTCCAAGTTTATTAAACACGTTAATTTTGTTAAAACCCCTGGTACGTATTCTTTTTGTTGTGCAGAAATTAATTTGAATTTTATGCTACGAGTATTACTAAATTTTTAATATCTACCTAGTTGAATAAATTATTCAACTATTGATGTGAGTAAGCAAACTATAAATTAGAATTTTTGTTCTTCGTAGCGTACGTATAATTACTAATTAATTCTTATACTTATATGTACTTGAACGATAAATTCGCACTTTGTATTTCTATTCGCATGAATTTATTTCATCGTGATGTCTAATTTCTAACGCACTGACAAATTATTTTCTAATTGCAGTTTTCAGCGGTCAAACGATTTTTTTTTTTGAAGTGCATTATGATATTTTCGAACATGTCATTCTTCATCTATTTCGGTAACTCACAGAAAAATGGCTGAAATTTTTGAAAATATTGAAAATTCATCACCATTAGGCGTAGGAATTTAAACAGAGAATTTCCTATACTCTTGGTTGAAATTTTCGAAAAACTTTATAATAATTAATCTGAATGTTGAAAAATGAATGAAATTTTTGCAAAATTGGTATAGGAATATTGAAATGAAATTTCGAATATCAACATGTAGGATGACCTAGAAAACCAAAAAAAAAAATCCTATACCAAAAATAAAAAATTTATGAAAATTTTACAATCAGTATTGAAATTAGCAAAATATGTACACAAATACCAAAAAAAAAAATCGAAAAATATTTTAAATAGCTACAGAATTAGAACTTGAACATTTTGAGAAGGACGTTCATGTGATTTGACTTTAGAAGGCTTCCGATTTTCCTATGCCCCTATTCAGAAATGAAAAAAAAATCATTTCGTACCTACTTTGAGAGAAATTGAATTAGATTTTGAGAAATACTTGAAATATTGCGAAAATTAGTATAGGAAATGCTTTTTAAAATTTTCAGTAAATTATGCTAAATTTGAGCCTTATTTCTTATGATATATTTTTTGAAAATCAAATATTCCCTACCAGAGGACGTTTATTTTTCATGGAACTTTCCTCTGATCAAAAAATTTTTCTCCTTTTCGAAGTACTTTCACTCTCATTTTAACCAATTGCAGAGTAAAATTTTATGCCGAACTTGCATTTTTCAAAAAAAATTTTCATGTCACATGGGTGATACCTGACAAAATGTTGTGTGACATGGAACACCCTCGCCACACTTCCCATTCATTCTGGGTCTGAAAGGGTCAACATTCAGAAATCGAAAATTGTAATTTTTGTGTGTTTCTGCGTACGTTGCACAAAATTTAAATTTTTCCCACAATATTGATTAAGGGTGCAGAGTGGAGCTGGAGGGCGGAGGGCCCACTCCAACCGATTTTTTCGTTGTCGGAGGGACTAGAACTGAAAATCTTGGAGTCAGAGCCGGAGCCGAAGCTACTTTTTAAAAATTTTTTGAGTGAGAGCTAAAGCCAGAGGGGTTTATTAAAAAACTGTGAATGTGGAGGAACTTGAATCAAAAATCTTGGAGCCGCAGTTGAAAGGACCAGACACCCTCCTTCCGGATCTCTGATATTGACCTTGAAAGTCAAAACGCGTCAAAAAAACAACAAAAAATGCGTTTTTTAGTTTTTTTTTGAGCATGTTATATCGCCCCCCACCCCCGAGAATCTCGAAAAATATATGTTACACTTAGGTATTTCACTTGACTTTTAAAAATAATTTCAGACGTTACTCCCCTAAAATAGTTTCAAAAAGTTTTCGAAATTTTCAACCCACTCAAAACCCTCTAAATATTCAAAAAAAAAAAAAAATTGAAAAAATTCTCACATATACACCTACTTGGTAAGTATTTCGTGTAAAAATTCAAACTTTTTGGACTCCCTACTCCCTCTTAGAGATGGAAAATATTTAATTTTGGGCATATACGGCCACACTACTGAGGTCGGGGTGGGAGAACGGGTCGACATTTTTTCGGGGTGGTTTTACGTCAAAACCAACATTTTTGGTGAGTTTTGTGCCAATCGGTGACAGGGTGAACTTTTCTATCTTATCGTAGGAGAGCATTTTGAACCAATTTTTCTTGGGAGAGGTGAACGGCGAGTCAGTCAAGAGTCTATTTCATCATTTTGTATCTTTTTTCAACACTCCTTCCCACTTCAGAGAAAAAAAACCTAAAATTTTAAACGCTCTAGTAAACACGCTCAATCAGTAATAAAGTGAAAGCATTTCTCCACATTAAACAGTTCTCAAACTCGTACAATCTTGTTTTATTGCATTTTTATTTTTAAATTCTGCACCGAGTACGTACACAGCTACACACAGTACCGCACAAATCAATCGTATTATGCGAAAATCACCGAATTACGACCTTAACCTCATTTAAAAGCACGCCGGTAAATGAAAAAAAAAAAAATTAAAATAAAAATCAAGCTTGACTGGGACAACGACAACAGACTAGTCGTAAGAACGCGTTCGTACATATATGCACATAAAATTAGCCTACCCTACAGGTCCAAATATTTGCTGACATAACGCGAAATAACGAAGGTGAAATATTACAGTTGACGTGACCTAATGTGACAACCGCAACGTAAGGTGACACATACATAACGTGGCACGCTTTTATCGTGAAATTCATAGACAAACTGGCTCATCCAGTGATACTACACAAGTTCATCATCGGCCTGCTACCGCCATTCTATTGACCCTTGACTGCACCTACATAAATATCATCCATCCTGACTATCAAGTGTCAACTATGAAATGAAATAATATCGATAACATTGAAACGAGAAATGGACAAATGACTCGATTAAACTTCCCTAGCCAAAAGTACTCATTGATAAACTTACTGTCATTTATTTAGAAGCAGCTATAACAGTTTGCTAAACTTGTGTTAGTTCCTGATTTTAATGATATTTGCGACGAAGGATAACTTGATACTATACTGGTAGATGGAATACGAAATGACACTTTGTGACCTTTCCAGCATCAGTCAGCATATCTCATTGCGTATGCTTAAAGATAGAAGAGTCGATCGAGATATGTACACCATGTACCCCAAAAATGGAATAATAAAAATAATGAGAGATTGGAAGTGCACTAGAGAACGAATGCCTTTGTTGTAAATACTCTTACAAAATATTAATCTTCACCATCAACTCTCACCACTATAGAATTGAACTGATATAGAGACTCCACCGAATTTACTATACGAGCAGGGACTCCAATCTCTCTAAAATCTGAAGTTTCTTCCTGTTCACGCAGTCACAGGTTTGACGTAATCTATGGAACATATCACTAAAGGTATGTTGAACTCCCATCGAAGAACCAGATGGCAGGGTACAGTAGCTGGTGTGGGAATTGGGGTCTAGTACTTGCCAACAGCCTTCAGCGCTGGTCGTCATGTAGGATCAGGCTACCCAACCTAAACAACTGCATAATTGCAATAGGCTAGCCTGCCACTGCATCATGAGACATGTGAGTCAAGTCAAATAGTGGCATGCCTGAGTATGGTTTTTTGTGATACTCAGACGTGATTTCTTTCTGACAGATGGTATCAATGAACTACCAGTCCAGCCCATCCACCTCCCTTAAGCACTTTAAGACATTTTAATGAAACTATCACTTAAGCTTATTAATATAATACATTTTGGAGATTATTGTCAGAAAGGCAAGGCACGATTGCAAGCCTTACTGGCGCCAATCATACGACGATCCTTTAATTTCTTCAAAATCGCATTATGAAGAACTCGAGGCGTTTCCATTCAGTACTGAAACTTATAGGAATATTTTCAACAAAATTCAAGACATCGCCAATCCCCCGAAGAATTAAAAGGAAAAATAAGAATCGATGACCAAATGGTCGTCAAAAACATCGCTCGAAAATTTCCGGATTACTGTGGGCTCTGATCGGGCATGTTTTGCCTCGTCATTCCGATCTCCAGTTTAATCCGACAACGTACTTTTTCGTATTAGAAAAAATCATATAAAGGTCAATTTCATTTGTACGCACAACAACGACAAAGACACTAACAAAATGAAAATGAAAAAATTCATCAACTGGTAGCCTTTCACTGATAGAACCATTTCAGAGCTGGTTTATGTTGTCGATTGGATTGACCTAACGATCAAAACAAAATACCATCATTCGCTAATATTTCAATCACCTACGTACACATAATTCTATTTCGTCAACATTTTTCGGAAACCTCAAGTTGCTGATTAAGCATCTGTGTTGACGCATGACCAGAGTAAATAAATACAAAACCCATTGCGTCGTTCGTTTGGATGCTGCCTTCTAAGTGAAAGCTCTCAATACAGTAGGTACCTCCACTGCATATAGCTACATCTGCGATCAATCATTGTCAACGTGTTGATATAATTAATGGTGTTCGGGAGTAAATTTTTTTTTCTTTTTGACTACTTTATTGCATTTGTATACGTAGTTGGACGAGGCGAAATCTTCCACACACACACACACATGCAGTGATACACCGCATCAAGGTAATACGAATAGAATGGAAAGAAAAAAACTATTCGGCCAAATGAATTAGGAAATTAACAACCGCTAATGTTGTTTGTATTGTGCCTGTGCGTTAAGGTATGAAGTTGGGTATGTAGTTGGTTGTGGTTTGACGAATGATGTGGAGATGCGAGGGAAATATGTCTTGAAAGAGTAATTTTCGATTGCGAAATTTCATTAGTCTTCATTCTCGTGGAGTTTTAGGTATCAAATACAGTAATGCATTTCAAGTACTGTAGTACTATGGTCCTTTGTATGAGAACTAGTATAAATAAAATAGTCTTATGCAGTAGATAATACAATGGAGACCCGATCATTGGGTACTTACCATGCGATGGAACATCATGCTGATGGTAGGTGACCGCTGCTCTCTGCAATCAAAAAAATATATATATAAATTAACAGGATAAGCATAATCGAAACCTGTTAATTAAAGCTCGTAAATTTATGTACTATTGGGAGCATTGATCCCTGGTCGCGGCCTAACCGCCTTGGTAGCTCTCGAGCTCAAGTAAGAACAACGTCAATGAGGTTCTCTTTCTCGTTATCACCTCCTCTTGGTGAAGAAAATTCAATTCCTTTAATTCGTCGCTTAAGCTACAATAATTAACGGTCGAAGTGCGGCGCAAATAGCCAAAAAATTACTTTTGAAATCGTTTAGAAGTAGCTAAGCGTTTATTGAGAGAGGAGAGAGAGGTAAGCGTAAATATTGCTGTTTCATTATGTGCAATAACGAAAAGTTCTTTAAAAATCTAATTTTGTAGATAAAGAAAAAACAAAATACGGTTTTCAAAAAACGAAATTAGTGTTGAAAATCATCAAAAAGTAGTTAGAAAATTGAAAAATACATATGCTAAAAAAATCCAGGAAATTCATTAAAAATGACAAAATGTTGAAAATGGGGAAAAATTGGCAAAAATTGTGAGCTAAATCGTTGAAAATCATTATAAATTAGGGCGAAAAAAGAAGAAAATTCACCTAGAATGATGAGAGAATGCTGAGAAGTACAGAAAATTTAAGCAAAAATATGAAAAGAATTATTGAAAACCTTTAAACATTGACTAAAAATTGGACAAAAATGGATAAAAAATGTAGAAAATCATCAGAAATTACGAAAAAATTGATGAAATTAATCAAAAACATCATAAAAGTCGTTGAGAATTCGACAAAAACGGTTAAAAGTACAGAAAATTGATCAAAATTCAAGAAAAAATGTTGAAAATCATCGAAAATTGGGTAAAACTTCGACAAAAATGGGTGAAAATTGATAAAAAAAATATGAAAAATCGCTAAAAAATCATCGAAAATTGAGTGAAATTTTACAAAAAATAGTAAAAAGTACAGAAAATTGAGCAAAAATGCCGAAAACTAGTCTAAAATGGGTGAAAATTGGCCTGAAATATGAAAAAAAACATTGAAAATTATCGAAAATTAGGTTAAAATAGGATGAAAATGGGTGTAAAATGCAGAAAATTTATCAAAAGTTACGAAAATCTGTTACAAATTGAGTGAAAATTGACTTAAAATATGAAAAAAAATCGTCAATTTATTGAAATTAGGTTGAAATTGAAATAAAATGTTGAAAAATAAATTATAATTGATCTATAATTTAAAAAAAAGAACGCTAAAAATTATCAAAAAATGGGTAAAAATTAACGAACATCCATTATAAGTATGAAAAAAATCGTTAACAATCATCGAAAGTTGAGTGAAATTTGATAGAAAATGGTAAAAAATGCAGAAAACTTATCAAATGAAAATGTGAAAAAATGTTTAGAAAAGAGGAAAATTTACGTAAAATATGAAAAAAACCAATGAGAATTAACGAAAACTAGGTTAAAATAGGACAAAAATGACAAAAAAATCGATCAAAAATTACAAAAAATCTTAAAATTGGGTAAAAATTGACTCTATACATAAAAAATTATTAAAAATCATTGAATTTTGGTTAAAAATGGATAAATAGAAAGTAAAAACTTCAGAAAATTGATCAAAAATGTTGAAAAAATGAGTGAAAATTGACTTACAATATTAAAAAAATCGTTAAAAATAATCAAAAGTAAAAACATGACAAAATTGAATAAAAATTTACCTAAAATACGAAAAAAATCGTAAAAAATCATCGAATTTTGATTAAAAATTGGACAAAAATGTTGAAAAATGAGTGAAAATTGACTTGAAATAAGAAGAAACCCGTTAAAATCGTCGAAAATTGATCTAAGATGTGAAAAAAGTCATAAAAAATCATTGAATTTTGGTTAAAAATGAGTATGAATTTCAGAAAATTGATTAAACATGTTGAAAAAAATTGATGAAAATTACACTAACATCAGAAAAAAATCGTTAAAAGTTATTAAACTATGAGTAAAAATTCGACAAAAACGTTGAAAATGAATTAAAATCAACTTAAATTATGGGAAAAAAACCTTGCGAATCACTGAAAATTGGGTAAAAATTATTTGAAAATCATAAATATGGAAAAATTGTTAAAAATCATCGAAACTTGGGTAAAATTAAACACAAAATATGGTAAAAAGTGCATAAAATTGATCAAAAATTACAAAAACTGTGGAAAAATGGATGAAAATTGATTTGAAATATTGAAAAAAAAAACATTAAAAATCATCAAAAATTGAATGAAATTTGTCAAAAAAAAAATGGTAAAAAGTAAAGAAATTTGATCAAAAGTAACGAAAAACTGCTGAAAAATGGGTGAAAATCATCGAAAATTAGGTTAAAATAGTATAAAAATGGGCGTAAAATAATGAAAATTAATCTAAAATATGAAAAAAATTGTAAAGTTATTAAAATTTGGTTAAAAAATGGAGCCAAAATTAGTAACAATTTCAAAAAATGTATCAAAAATGGGTAAAAATTGTCCTAAAATATTAAAAAACAAAAAGAAACAACGTTAAAAACTATGGAAAATAACGATGTAATCGACTCATCCCCTAGTTACCAATTATGTTGGAAAAAAGAGATCTGATCTGCGATCTTTTTTCATGATTTTAGTTCATTTTTTATGAAATGATCCGTGATCTGATCTACAATTATTTTATCAGTGACCTTGCCCCAGTCTGATATCTCATAACTACAAAAGTTTATGGAAATCTATATAATGTTCACATATGAATGGAATGTCAATTTTATAAATTCGAAGAGGTATGTTTTTTTCGGTGTTGAATTTTAGTGATTTTTTGAATTACCAACTACTGGCCAATAAACGATCCGTTGGAACCAAAGCATGTAAAAATCGTTCTCTAAATTCCTCAATATGCGTCCATCATTTCGACCAAAAAAACTCTTTTCCGCACTTGTTTTGTAAAATTTTTGAAAAAAATAAACATGAAACAAAACACTTGACTGTGTGTATGATTTTCTTGACCAAATATCTAAAAGCTCGACTTACTTAACCCTTAAACATCTTGAAAGAAAATTCCTCGCACAGCTGGACAGATTCAAACAGTCTCTTACAATAACGTTACACTCTCCTAGAAAACCCTCCTTCCGCATTCACGACCAGCTCACAGCATACATACAATTACATCGTATCGAGTAGTGAAATAAATCGAATGATCAAACTTTCCACCTCACACACCGAATAGAATTTATTCGTTAATAATAATCAAGCCGGTAATAAAAACCGAGCTAGCGAAAAAAAAAACAGACACCCAAGTTTATTTAAAACACAACGAACGATGATGGTACGACTAACGAAAACGAAACATTCGCCAACAAAACACAGGTATCGAAGTTATAAAGTTTGGCATTTATCAGTATTTAGAAGTTGTAATTGTAATTGACGCATCCGTATGCACATTAATCTTGCTCTTCGTAGAAGAGAGTGAAAACAATACGTATTGATATAATGCTGACCTTCGTTTCTATGAAATACAAACTCTTAATAATCCTATTTGTACTTAGGAAGGTAGCTAGGTACTAGGTAAGTAGGTATATACATAAAAAAAATTTTAATTCTCTGTATCGAATGATTGAATACACCGATATTATTTTCCAACAAACCGATCGCACGTTGCATATTTTAATTCGCCAACTTCATCAAGGTAAACGATAAAAAAATAAAAATCAAGTTATATATCGATCGTACGAGTATGGGTGTACGATACATATATAGCATTTTTTTTTTTTTTTTTAATAACAACACCTTCCAACTTCATCTCCGTTATCATGAAGTAATCCGCTGTTATCATTGCTCCGAAACGAGCATAGTCGACTTACTTGTTGTAATAATTTAATACCGGTAGCTTCTAAGGTTTTCGTATCCAACGAACGACTTCGAGGTTTCAAATTAAATAAATATTCTGGTAAATTAAACGGCGGCTGGTTTAAACGAGTCTCGGTGTCATTATCTTCTTCTTGAATACCACCGAATCCGGACTTAAATAGCCATCGCAGATACGAAGACATATTGCTGCATTCTTACGTTTCGACAACGAAACACGACGACGATCACAATGTATCTCGATCGCGTAATTTACTCAATATAATTCAACGTACGTAAATTATAACTGCTGGAGTGGAATTCCGACAATAAAACCGACCGACGATGCGACAACAACCAGGATCACAACGACAACAACTCGTAAAACATAGATCAATTAAAATATAACCAATAAGGAAACAGAGAATCGTCCATTCGTAGGTTTTAAATTCACCTTGAATATGTTATAATCAAATTCATACAGGAAGAAGTACATAAGTAAGTACATCAAACTGAGATGAACGACTCGGTTATTTTTCTATTTACTCGTAGTACAAAGCACTTCCAAAAAAACAACGAATAAATTGTACATAATCACTAAACGGAAGAAATAAATAAAGACATAGAGAAAGAGATAGATAGATAGATAGAGAGAGAGAGAGAGAAACAAAAAAACACAACACGCATTCGAAACCAACGCACCAGAGAGTAATTCGTCGAGTAGTCGTAGGTATTTGAAAATTTAAATCAGCACTCGTCGTTATTAGAAATATTTACACAAGTTCTCGCGTACACATTCGTATACGAGGTACAATCGGTTCAGCATTAACAGCGATCATACATCGTTACAGCGAATGATTTCATTCCTACCATCTTTAAAAATTGAAATTAAAAAAAAAAAAAGAGGAAAGCAAAAAAATACCATACATTACGTCCAAGCTAATAAAAAGCACACAGATAACGAATGGGCTGAAAATTTAAATGGGGGAAAAATAATCGCACTACACCGACGCGTCGGAACGATCAAAACAATTCCAAAATTACGTACTACTCGTAATTTTTACGATCAAACAAATCACGTGACTCATCTATATAGTCGTTGTTGAAATTTCACTTTGGAATAGATTCAATAGTAAATACTACCGGTGGTAAGAGGTACAAAAAAAAAAAAATTCGAAATATCACATCATGAGATTTTTTCATCGTTCGTCGTTCTGTTACTTTTTTTCCTTCAGGCACAACGAAGAGCCGGAGCACGCGTCGCACCGCCGCAGGTTTATCACAACTGGCACATAATTATTAAATTGTATGTACGTAGGCCCAGTCTCGATACATAAACAACACTACCGATTCATCGTATCGTATGGTATCGTTTCGGATAGATCAACAGAAGACCTATCGTACACCATGCAAACCAGTAAAGAGCCCTCATACGCGACGGTTACCTGATTGCAATGTGACGTAACCAAACGACCTTCACCAAAACAAGCGCAACTCGAATCAGTCCTATGCTTCAAGTACTGGCCATCGCATCTGACTTTCGTTCTTTTCGGTAATCACGTTTATTCTTATGAAATTTATGCACTTCCGAGAACCTTTTCTTTTACAAACGTTCCGCAAATGTTGAGGATATTCATACAGCTGCACCACTCTTTCTTTCACTTTTCTGGTTAGCAACGCTGAGCTCGTTCACGATGATTGATGGTACAATTAAAACTAAAATACCAGTATGACCAATTACATTCGTCGCCAGAAAAAGATTTTCAAAAATTTCCAGGGGGGGGGGGGGGTTGAAGGAAAGGTTTTAGAGGGAATTTACGTAGGTACAGTCAGACGTTTCCATTGCCAATCTGCACAAATGGCTGCCTATCATGTAGTATTTTAGGCGCTTAAAAACTAAGGTGGACCGAATTTTGCTTTTTATAAAAATCTGCAAACAGTGGGAGGATCACAATAGTTGCGAATAATCTTAGAAACATGTGGTAAAAATTTCAGTCCCTCCACCCACACATTCATTTTTTTTTTACTTGTAAAATTCACTTAAAGTTCAAAAGTTTTCAAAACATCAAATGAAAATTTTACTTGGAAAATTTTTCCAAAAATGGACTTATACCTATTTGAACCCGAAATGATCGTTAAAAAGAAGTTTTCATCATTACCCCACGGTTGTTTTTTTTAAAATATCACTTTTTGCATTTTTTTTTACAGATTTTGAAAAACTACGAAGGAAATTAGGACACCAATTTTATAGGATTACAGCACGACGTATCAATTTTATCCCCCACCGACGATTTTTCATGGTCACTCAAAAAATGTCTGTTTCAACTTATTTTAAAATGAATTTGTTGAAAATTAAGAACATAATCTTTTGAAAAAAAAATTTACCATAAAAAACACATTTTATCTACTCCGGACTCTCAAAAGCAGTATTTTTTTTTTTTTCAACCATTTATACTACACTTTTGAATGCTGGAATACCAAATGAGAACCCCTGAAAAGGACCAAAGTGGAGTAAAAAAATCTTAAATGGACGAATACAATTGTACTCGATCTATATTGTAGAAAATTTACTGAAAAAAAATTTTAAAATGAGAAAACATGTTGAAAAAACACTTGATATCCTACATCCATTTCAGGAGAGCGTTTAAAAAAAAAATTCGTCGCAATTTTCAGAGAAACGTGAAAAAATGCAAAAAATGACATTTTTTAAGACCCCTTGAAATGAGAGATAGTGACGAAAACTTCTCGTTAATGATCATTTTGAGTTCAAATATGTATAATAATTCCAACTTTGGAAAAAATGTTCAAAAAAATTGTTTATTCTGTTTTTTAAAAATTTTTTAACTTCAAATGAGTTTTGGAAGTTGAAAAAATTGAGCTAAGGGGGAGTGCTGCAATTTTTACCACATTCTTTTGAGATCATTTTGCAACTATTGTGACCTCGTCGTATGGGGATTTCCAAAAAAAAAAAAACAAAATTCGGTCCATCCTGTATACATACGCACGGTTTTTTTTGCCCGAGGCGGGGGTATTTTTTGCGTGGTAGGGTTGCCAACACTGAAAAAGTGGTAGGTATTATAGTAACTTTAATATTTAATTTTTTTTTTTTATAAATAAAGTGATGCTTACGTAGAGACCGATGAAAAGAGTAAAAATGGTCATATGAAAAGTTTGCTTACTCAAAATTTGAAGGGGCAGTAATTCAAAAATATCCAAAATTTGTAGAAATATTTTTTACGATTAAAATTCATGCACGACTCTTCGAGGTGAGCGAAAATTGCCTATTTCCAAAATTGAGAAGGCTTTGTTCATCAAAGTTTCACAACCCCTACCTGTAAATTCTGTTTCAGTCTTTTTAAATTAAAATTGATACATTACATTTTTACTACAAGTAATACTGAATAAAAATAAAATTTAATCTGTATTTAATGCAGTCCTTTCCGTTTTAAAGACAGGCAATTTATGCAAAGAATAATTTTGCTCACCTGGAAGAATTGTGAAAGAATCCTTAATCACAGAAACTATTTCTATAAATTTTTTATTTCATCGAATCATCGCCCCTTTAAATTTTAAGTTAGGCAACTTATTCCATCAACACATCTCATCGAGGTCTGCTCGACCACTATATTATTTTTTAACAAAATATAAAATATTAGGGCCATAATCATAGTCGCAATGGAATACTTATTTGAGACGTCAAGGAACCAAAATCCGGCTCCAAACGAAGGGTTAGTACAGGTTTTCAGGTATGTGAGTACCACATTACGTCTATGAATATGGTCCTTAAAGTTACTATAGTATCACTTTTTCACTATTGGTCACATTATCAAGTGAAAACTAGCCTCGAGCCGGCAAAAACAATATGGTGCGTATGTGAGCGCTTGAAGTACTACGAAATAGTAAACCATTTGTGCAGACTGGTGATGGACACTTCTGACCGTTCCCTTTTTAGTCGGATCAAGATCTAAGTACACCAGAAAATATGAAACTGAGTGCTGGACGAGTTGAAAGTTTTCAAAAAATTACATAACTGAAACTCAACAATCGTGAATTAGAAATCATTAAATTCGACAACCAGATTTATCATAAAATCAAATACAGAAATCATAGATCTTGGATTTTTATCACACACAGCGAATTTCGAATAGAAACGAATGGCAAACGGGCAGGAATGATGAACTGTTAGTGTACGACCGCTACTCACCCACTTCCCCCTCAAATTTCAGTATAGGATCGTTTGAATGATGAACGATAACATAACAATACAGAATCACTTAACCTCTAGAGCATTTTCGCGTCAGTCCCACCCTGCGCGAAATGATTGAAAAAATTACTCGAAATTTCATCAAAAAACGTAAAAAAAAAAACAAAACTATTTAGAAATCGCTTATCTTTTGTCTTCAAAGATGTAGAACCATGAGAAACCGTTAAAATTTTCATTTTGCAGCTCAAAAACGTTTAAATTTCAATAAACTTTCATTTTTTTGCACGCTTTAAAAAACGCAAAAAAACTGAAAAAATTATCAATTTTTCACTTTTGAAACGTCACATGAATTCTCCATTTATAAAAATATTAATTTGTAACGCAAAAGATGCGAAAATTTTCGTTTTTAAAATACAAAAAACTTCTAAAATTATGAGAAAATTGCTCAAAATGTCGATTTCCATCTTAAAAGGTCGAAGCAATGGAATTGAAAAACACTCAATAACAATTAAAAAAAAAAATTTACACTTTCAAGCCGTAAAGAAATGAAAAATTGAATCAAATTGCTACTTGGCGGTTCAAAAAACGTAAAAAATCATTACAAATCATCAAAAAAGTGTGAAAAGAAGAAAAAAATGTTTCAAAATGTCAATTAAAAGTTCCTAAGAACGGTAAAAATTTTAAAATCATCGAAACCACGAAAAAAAATTCATAAAAACATAAAAAATGATGGAAAACTCCAAAAAAACGTGTACAATGGTGAAAAACTCATTCAAAATACCACTTTACAACTCAAAAACCTCGAAAAAGTGATTAAAAAATTCAAAATCACTTAATTTTTCTTTTTGAGGTGTAAAGTGATGAAAAGAATAATTTTAATTATCATTTCCTTGATCAAAAAACGTGATTCACCATCAAAATTACTTAAAACGGTATTTTACATCACAAAACCTCCAAAAAATCTTCAACAAACGTCAAGGTTTCCATTAAAAGGAGTAAAACGATAGAAAACGTGAATCAAAGTGCGAAATTACCGCTTAAAAAAGGAAAAAAATTGAAAAAAAATCTTCAAAAAATAAATAAAATTTTGTAAAAATAGCACGGCATATCATTTCACTGCTTAAAAACGTTAAAAAGCGGGGAAAATCATTTAAAACCGTAAATTTTTCAATTTTGGAGGGTAAAATTATGAAAAAAATCTTACAAAATATCATTTTACAGCAAAAAAATGAAAATAATTTATAAAAAACTGCAAAAAACATGAACATTTTTCATCCAAAAAAAGTAATTATAAACTGTTAATTTTATGTTTTCATGAATTAGAACAATAAAAAATGATTGAAATTGTGATTTTGCATTTTGGGAAATGTGAAAAATTATTTTTAACATCTTTCAAAATTATCAATTTTTGCATTTTGCACATAAAGTAGCAATAAAATCACACAAAATGCCACTTTACATCTCAAAAATTGCAAAAAAATAAAAATAACATTCAAAACACTCCAATTTTTTGTTCACAAAGTATAAAATATGAAAAAAATCACTCAAACTGTCATGTAACATCTCGAAAAAAAGTGAAAAGTGAAATAAACTTTTTAAAAACATCAATATTTCATATTCAAAGTGTAGAATAATAAACGAATTATTTTAAAATGTCATTTTTTTTGCTTCGAGATGTAAAATAATAAAAAAAGTTGTTCAAAACATCATTTTACAATTTGAGAAATGTGATAATTCGAGAAAACCTTCACAAAACGTCTATTTTAATTTTTTAGCAGATACATGTAATTTTTATAATTTGGATGGAAAATTTTACCAGATAAAATTGATGACTATACCATGACTTTCGTGGCCCCAGCAGACACCCAGTTACAAGAAAATACCCATACGAATGAGAGAATAAAAAAAAATACATAGATAAAGCACAAAGGTATATCATCCTCAAACGAAAAATCACCTCCACCGCGATACTCACCGCTCGACGTTTTTCTTCGGCGCTCACAGCGCTATTAGAGCGATTTCTAAATAAGTCCATAACTTTGGATACCGGTCCTTTATTATTAACACTATCGGAGACAGCTCTTGGTCTTGAGCTTTCCGAAATACTCGCATAACGTATCCTGCCGGTAACTTCGGATATAGGCAGACCACGAGTTTTCGTAGGATCGGCTTCGGACGACGATGTGGAGCCGCTAGCACTGCTCCTTCCGCTCGAGCTCGGCGACATTAACGAATTCTGGAAATTTTATGCAATTATTAGTATCGTAAAATTCAACGTAATGTATACTGAATTACTTATATCGCAAAATAAATCAAAAACTACGATTATACGACATGAATATTGAATTTAAGGTATTCCTCGAACGCATTTAATTCGTACAATATAAATAAATCGTTACCGAGTAGAAAACACAATCGTAAAATGATCTCATTTAGGTCAATTACAACGATTACAATTCACAAGAAAAAAAGAAATAATTTTTTGACAATTTTTTTTTTTTTACGTAGCTCTTCTTCTTACGAAGCATACGAAAAAGTAAATAACGTCGTGTCGATAAATACGTTGTTAGTACATTTGAAAATAACGCGATAACTTGAACACAAGTTCCATGATGTCAAGGTTTACAATCATACATTTTAGTAGCTATGCGATAATGTAATAAAAATTATGTCTAAAAGGTAACGGTCATTTTTTCGACAAATTTTACTCATTTTATGATTCGCATTACTTCAGTCCATTTAACACTATTTTATTTTCTAAGCTAAATTTTGTGGAAATATACTTGTATCATAATTATAAAAATAACAAAAATTACTGTAAGTATTTGAAAAAACAGACCAAAGAAAATCGAAGATAACGATTAGTTGAAACGCATAAAAAATAGAAATTTATTTTATCGCACTACTTTTCAAAGTCAGGTACTTATTTGAATGTCGTACAAAGCAAATGATATTGGCACAAGTGTCGACTAAAAAAAATTGTTCAATATTTTCCAAACGTATAAATAGGTATGTTTACTTGATTGGAAAAGAAAACTCGTATACGAATGAATAATTTTTCAAAATGTACCAATCATTCTTACTGCGTAACATTTAGAGTTCAATTTTCATAGAATGAAGAAAATACAAGAATTATCCATTCATTAAATAAAAAAAAAAAGAAAGAGATCAATGAGGCTAAAATGTCGAAACTCCCAAAAGGCACGCCTAGGTTCTCTATTGAATGTACACGTCTAATTTCAAGTTCTTAACTCAATTTGAAGGAGAGTTATGCGAGGAACAAACTCAAACAACTCAAGAAATGAGAAAAGCCCACCAAAAAATCGCATTTTTGAAGCTGTGGAGGGAGGGGAGGGAGTGCGCGCATTAGAGCTGAAAAATCAGGACCAAAAAAAGGGACATTTAGAGGCCCTACAAAATGAACTTACCAAATTTCAACTTCCTAGCTCAATTCGATGGGGAGATAGGGGAGGAACAGCCCTTTTTCAAGATCAAAAAGGGGAAAACCTCTCATATCTCCCCTCTTAATCGACCTAGAACGTTGTTTTTTGGGCATGTTATACAACTTTGGATTCTCTACCAACTGACTCAAAAAAGAACAATTTTTGCATTTTTGGCCCTTCAGCGACCCCTCCTCCAAATTGGGACCTAACTAAATTTTAACCCAACTCCATCCCCACTCATGTGTATCTAATCCGCCGCCAAACTGAGCCGATTGACCGAATTGAAGCAATTTTGGTCAGTATCAAGCAAAGTAAATAATTTTAGTATTCGCGAAAAAAAATTTATTAGTAAATAAATATCTGACATGGCCAAAAATAATCTAAATGGTTCTTTAGGACCGCAAAACGGATTTTGTTGATATCTCCCACCCCTAATTCGCCATAAGTCGATAGAATGTAATAGCTTGGTTTTCATTGACAATATGACATAGAAAATTAGGCTAAAAAAGGGATGTTTTTTTTGGTCAGAGGTAAATGTACAGGTAGATATTGGAATGAGTAGTTGTACCTCCCCCCAGGCAGATCTAGCACCCCTACTTAATCAACACATCAAATTGCAACCCACCAGCTCAACTTGAAGATAAGATAAGTCCTGAACAGCTTTTTTTCAAGATCGAAAAAAGGGAAACGCCCGCATGTCTTCCCTCCAAATTGACCTAGAAAGTTGATTTTTAGACAACTTTAGATTTACTTTTCATTGGCTTTAAAATGATCAATTTTTGCTAGTTTTTCCCCTCAGCAGTCCCTCCCTCCAAATTTGGAAATGACTGAATCTTGACCTGGGGTAATCCCCACTATATAATCCACCGCCTATCTCAAGTTATTGGCCGAATTTGAGCGATTTTGGTCACCATCGAGGAAAGTAACAAATTTTGGTGTTTGGGGAGAGTGGGAAATAAATATCAGACATCGCCATAAATGATTTTAATGGTCTTCTAGGATCCTAAAACGGGTTCTGTTGATATCCCTCCCCTTCAACCACTGCAGAACGATAGACCGTAATAGTATGATTCACCGAAAATATGACATAAAAAATCAGGTTGATTAACAATTTCAAAAACATACATTTCTTAATTGAATTTAATATCATTTAAAAAAATAGTTTACCAAAGAAAAGGTTGAAAATCTAAAATTAAGCAAATTTAGAACATTGATGTAGGTTTCGGAGGTCTAAAATCTGCTGTCCTAATTGAATAAAATTTTTCAGCTTTTAAACCTGAATTAGGCCCTAAAACGGGGTGTTCTAATTTCAAAATTTTGTAAAATCCACACCAAAAGATATCGGATTTGGTATATGGGTTTTTAAATATGCTGTTTTGAGATCCTGAAATTGTGAAAGTCAGCGACAATTTTGGAGCGTTGTAAATCGACACCAGTGTCCAGTATTTTGACCCCCTCCCCCTCCAGGAAGCCCAATTTGGGGTCAACGCTGAAATGGTTGTCAAAATCGAATTCTAATATCACAAATAAACCCAGTACTAGGCTCATTCACTTTTTGGCACGCAGAATTTTATATTTTGGCCCCAGCCCCCCACTTTGATAAAAATAGACAGTCTTACATTTTCCTTATTTTATATAACAATGAGAAATTCTACGCAAGAAAAATGCATCTTAAAGTAAATTGGGCAGAATTTTGTAAATTATTTGTGTCAATTGGAGATTTAAACAATTATTTTTTTTCTGAACGCCCTAGCTCCACCTCACGATCTCCTGAAAAAAAAGTCAAAGAAATAAAAATGTTTGCCTTTTGCTGCTCTACAACTTTAGTTTCAACATTTTTTCCGTAATTGCATTATTCAGAAAGTAATGACCAAAAAAAAATGACTTTAACCACCCTCCCTCCCTCCACCAAAACGTGAACAAAATATGCATGGATTTTAGGGAAGTTCTGTAATATTGAAATATATACTCCACAATATCTATTTTAATCAAGTTCAAACCTAAAAAGCCTTTACTATTTGCATAATCAATTACTCTGGTCATTTCTTAATTACAAAAATGGAGTAACCCAATATCATCTTTGGAGTAGAATTAAATGAAGCCAACGAAAAAATCTCAACTGATTAAATGCTTAATTGCCTAGATAAAAAACGCGTCTTTATTCGATAAAGGTTTTCTATAAATTTTCAATGAAAATCAAACAGCAGCAAAAATTGACGTATCGTGAAAAAATTTAATTAAATACAAAATCCAAATATCCAATTCCAATCAACAAAATAAACATAACTTTGTTCGCGATCGTGCTGTTTTAGAATGGAATTTTCTACGCTTTAACAATGTATTCATAAGATAAATACTTTTCAGTAAATCGCAAAATATTTACGACCTTTGCAAAAAAAAAAAAAAAAAAAAAAAAAAAAAAAAAAAACAGAATACACCCAACAACCTCCTACGTCATTTTTTCTACAAAACAATAAAATCAAAAACTGACTACTAAAGCTTGAAGATTTAAACAACAAGTACTTCGATATTTTTAATAAAAAAAAAAATGATAATAAAAATATAAACTATACAAACGTTCGAAGTACTTGTACATTTTTTCTTTTTTTTTTTTTTACAAGTACCTATATTCCATGGTTCAATTATTCTTGGATGTTTGTCAACAAAACGTTTCCTAGAACTTTTTTTGTTTCGAATTGAATTTTAGAGGCTAGAAATGGAAATCGTTGGAACAATTTATTTATTCGTTGAATTTTTTAAACATTAATGCGAGTTGATTTTCTTTTTTCAAAGCTGTTCAAGTAAAGCATTTGTTTTTCCGATTCATTGGTTAAGTACTCATTTCTCTTTCTTTTTACTTCACGTTAATGTAATTTTTACGTCTGAAATACTCGAATAGGCCTGCATTAAAAAAATGAACGATTTTTTTTTTTTACAAATGATAAACTGGCTCTTAAATTATTTTGAATAAACGAACAAATCAACCGATCATTCGCAGAACAAGAAAATAATTTTCTTTATCGAAACGAGTCCCCAAAACTTCGCAAAATTAAACGATGTAGCGGTAAACTTCATAGCAAGTACCAAAAACTTTGAAATTTTTTCAAAAATTATTACCAAAAAAAAAAAAAAAAAAATGAAATATTTTGTAAAAAAAATACGCTAAAAACTTGTCGTACTGCATAAAATATTCCAACACGTTGGCAAAATTTTCATAAATACAACACCCGATAAGAAACAAAACCTACTCCGCCAATTTTATACAAGGTAGGTAATATTAGAAAAAATATCGTCGAAGCAATATTCGAAACGTCAATACGACATCGTTAATCTTAGTCACAAATTTTAGACAGCTCCAGCCAACTTCGGTAATTTAAAAAAATTCTTTTCGCACACAAGAATCAAAAATTTAAAACTCAAAACTACACAGCTCGTATTTGAACTATGCCTTTGGAAAATGAAAAAGAAAAGTATGAAAAAGTACACGACGATATAAGTTAAGAATAAAAAGAAGAAGAGAAAGACCGCATGTAAAGTTATTCAATTTGAAAATATACCTAATGTATCGTAAATTAAACCTCACGAGGGGACATTACTTTGAAAAATTACACGCCATTATTTACAAATTTTTTTCTCAAACAGAGGACTTATCCACAAACGCGTGTTTTCTTTTTCGACAAATACATCATAAACCACGTCACACCGGCCGGAAAAAAGCTCGTTTTCATGAAAAACTACACGTTGCGCAGGTATTAAAGTGAAACCATTTATTAACATCTTGAATATATTCAACTTGTGAGTACAGGCCCTAAACTTAACGAGTCTTTCACAGGTAAGGGAGGAGAGCGGAGAAGAGAGATGAAAATTGTATCTAGGCAATTTCAAGTCTTTCGAAGACATAATTACGAAACTTGAAACTTCGATGTATTTTCAAGGTTTAAAAAACAATTTCACTGATTTTTCAGGAGACTCTCATGTTTTATAATGACGACTCAGCGGGGGAGGAGGGGCGCTATGACAGTAAGGAACAAAATTCCACATACTCACATACGCTCTTCGGAGCATGTCGTATAACCTTCGTAAGTAATTTATATCAACAAAAAATATACAATCCATGGACTGGAAATTTGATACCTGAACAACGTTCTTCATCTGGGAGATCAAATTAGTCTTTTTTCCTTTAGACGTAGCATCTGATTTGGACCGCGGACGAAATGCGTCCAAAAATAATCCTCCACCTGATTTGCGCGAAGGAGATTGCGACGATTTGCCTTTGCGAACCTTCGGCGATAATTCTTCCTCAGATTTACGTCTTTCTCGACTTAACGCTCTGGTTTTTAACGCTTTCAATAACTGCGGAGGGATATTTTGGCCACTGATCGTGTAGCCTCTGGTTTGACTCCAAGTACCTGTGGAAAAAATTACAGCTTATTAATATGAACTTGAATTTCGCGAAGCTTACGAATGAAAGCAGAATTTGACGAATAAAATCGTAAAAATAAATTGTTAAATGATCTCAAATCCAATTTCTCAGTAGACCTGTACGGTGAATACAAATCGTAGAGAAACAGGTGCATTTTGGAATAAATAGTTGAATTCAGTAAAAGGCTTATTTCAGATACTTGCTAAATCTCCATATTAAATTCAAACTCCCTAGCTCAATTTGGAGGCAAAATATGCATTCGGTATTAGGGCAACAACGTCAAAAAAGCGAAAATATCCTAACCTAACCTACAAATAAAAAAAAAAAAAAACTTTTTTCTAGGGTTGTAAGGGGATTGTAATGAGGCTGAAAAATCGAAACTCACAAAATGCTATTCTAGCACGTCTCCTGATTGTACATGCCGAAAGGTATTCCCGAATAAGAATAAACGAAATGCCTTTGATCTCAGATTTTCAAAATTATCACAAAACATCATTGGGTACCTCCAGAAAATTTTTTAGGACCAAAAAGTATTTCAGGCAATGTTACAGGTGTAAAAATTTGGTGATAGTTTAACACAAAAACAAGGTATTGATTGAGGTGAAAAATAAAATCTGACTTAATTATCGTATTTAGAGGGTTCCATTTATGCGAAAACGACACCAATATCACCAACCTAGGTACTGCCTCAAATTTGGAAGAAGGGATGACCCTGGGCCCCAAAAGTGATGTCGAAAGTTCGGTGCAACTTTACTACAATTTGATATCGACACATATAGTAAATATATAAAATTACAAGACTCATTCTTTATAAATTGTTGATTGGTATTGATATAAAAGTTGCTGTTGTACTTGAAATTTACATTTTTGAAGAAAGCTGCAATATTTTCTCATGTTGAAAGTGGGTCAAAAAATTAAGAAAAGAGTGCTTTTTAACTAATTCAGACACGCTGAATATGAATCCGGGGTTGATTTTTCATTCGCATTTTAGCCCTTTACCCTTCATGCATTCATCCCCACAATTCTGCAATTATGTTCCTGAGCCGAAATTTTAATGACGTAATCTGATATAAAATTTTACCCCAAACATTTTTACCTTTATTCATATTTATCGTATTAGCCGTTATTTTTGAGAAAAATGCATTTTTGAACTTTTTCAAGTTTTCAAGATCAGCTCAAACCTCAAAAAAAAAATGAAAATAATTTCTAAAAATTAAATCCGTCAAAACGCATACTTTGGTGAAAAAAATTTCATGTACCTACCTAGGGCCCGAGCTACAGTAATTCAAATTCTTCTCTTGTCAATTCCCCCCCCCCCTCCCGGAAAGAAAATTTTAGAAAATTCGTATCAATAGAAAGACTCGCCATTCCTCTCAACATCTGGATTAAAATCATGACTTTGCCTCAAATACTCGTGAATACAGGACTTTTTTCAAAAAAAAATTTTCCGACATGTTGAGCAAGTGAGGATGAGGTGGGGGAAATGTTTTAGTCTAAACATTTTTTTCGATATACTTAATGCTGTATTGTGAAAATTTTGAAAATCTGATATGAAGGGTATTTCGTTCGTTCATTTTAATCCGGGGAACACTCTTTTAGCCCTTTTTTCAGCATCGTGAGGTGGTGCAAGGAGACTAAAAAGTTGAAATTCACAAAAGGCACATCTGGGGCACTTCCTAATTTTACACGCCAAATTTCCGTGCTCCTCTTACCTAGATTTTTTTTTCAACATTAAAATAGAGGAAACCTGTTACACAACTCTTGGTTCATTATCGATTGTTTCAAAAACGTACAATTTTGTAATTTTCATTCCTCAACATCCTCTGCCCAAATTTTGCACACAGCTGAATATTGATCTAAGGTCATCCCCACTCATATATATCTAATCTGCCACCAAGCTAATCCCATGGCCAAAATTTAGCAACTTTGGTCGGTATCGAGCTGAATAAATGATTTCAGTCCTGATGAAGGAAAAAGTACACCCAGAAATGTACTAAAGTGTTATCTGCGACTCCAAAACACATCTTTTTGACACTCCACTCCCAGCATCTGCCGAAAACCGCATAATTATCGCATAATTGAGAATATTTCTAAAAAATTATGAACGATTTTCCCTTGATCTGAAAATTAAAATTTTCCAAATGACTCTTTGGGCATTCTTTTAAGATGATTTTTAAGCGTATTCGTAATTTTTCATCTCATCGGGAGGATGAAGTTTTTACATTACCTAATCTTTTTCTCCGCAAGTTTCGAAGCGATGTTTTCAAGCCAAACTATGATACGAAAATATAGTAACGTGGAGAGGGAAGGGGCGTGATATAAACTTTTTCAAATTTTTTTCACTCTAAACGTGATCTTGACATGGTCATATAAACTTTGGAAGGGTTTGTACGGCCTCTATTTGAGTTGTCGACTGGAAAAAATTTTTCGTCGCAGTAAAAGTATTTTACACTTCCCAAAATTTTTTCTAATTTTTTGAAAAAGTGACCCACTCTACAACCCACAAAATCTATTTTTTCCTTAGTTAAATATCAACTTATGACCAAATAATGTTGTTTCTGAACGCCACAGACAGCCTCAGCATTCTAAAAAATTAAAAAAAAAATTCTGAAAAGTGTAAAATGCTTCTAAACACCACGAAAAAATTTTTTCAGGTTGCTAGCTCAAAAAGGGGGTCTTTCAAGTTCCCTTAAAGTTTACAAAATTCACTTTTAGGTCATATTCAAAGTTCAAAAAATTCAACATATAAAGTTGGAAAAAAAAAATTGGCAAAAAACTCGCGTAGAAAATAATTTACGTGAAAGCCTTCCCATTAATAATTCGTCTATGAAATAATACGAGTATCAAATCAAGTACAGACACTCAAAAATTTTTCAAAAACGGAAAACTTCAAGTACTCTTCCTTCTCATTCTCATCGTTACTGAACAGCAAACATCTTCAAATTTCAATCAGTGCAGAATAAAAAGAAAAAGATTATATATAAATAAATAAACCCCATAATCTGTTATTTTTAAAACACGTTCAAAATTCCTCGTACTCGTATACGTATATGTACGAAATAAGTAATACGAAAAAATCACACTAAACGAAATTTAACGATAAAAAGAATCAATTCAACATGAATGGAATTTCTTTTCGCCAAAGTTATTTTCATATTTGGCTTAACTTTTGCTAACACGAGTCGAATTCGACGTCGATATATAGAAAAAAGTTATTCGATTCTAAATCTATTTCGGCATGTCAACATCAAACACTCCAAAATGGATTTACAATTTACTATGATTATTTCGATAAAATGTACGAGAAAATCGAGGAAGAGAACAGGTGTACAATTTATAAAAGTATACCTAAGATATACTCCCTAGAGATAGCCTTTTACGCGGAAAAAAAGCCTCAAGCAGTATTCGAACAAATTATCAGCTTCGCAGGGTAAGTTTTTTGTAAAAAATTTTCAAAGTACTTCCCATCTTGCCAAACTACTTCATTCCCAAAGGTTCGATTTGCCAACGGGTTCAGTTATACACTATTTTATAGATAAAATTTTCAATTTAATTACCACAACAAATGCTGTACCCATACTACGGTGTACGATATTGTCTCATAAAAACATAAAACTATATCGTTTAAATTAAATTGTGTGTACGTAATTACGAAATGCTACAATATGCTTCGAGTTGGTTATTTGTTTTATAATTTTATATACGTCATGTTACTAGAAACAAAAGAGTTAATCATGCGAGCCTTACACAAAAATAACTTTTCCGAGCCTTCGATTCGCGTGCCGCGGTCAAAAACAGTATATAGTTTCGGGGATAACGTGACCTTCATTAATTACACCTTTAACAATCAATAAATAAATAAATAAACAGAAAAAAGAAACCGTTCTTCCGAATACAACCGAAGACGCAAATCCATAAATACCTAACGATTTAACGATTTCCTGCCACAAAGCGGATAATCGAATCTGCCATCTAAACAATGTTTTAGCCTTATTTTCTATACCATATTGTCAGTGAAAACTAGGCTACTACGGTCCATCGATCTACAGCGGATGGAAGAGGGAAGAAAGAAAAGGAAGGGAAATAATCAAATAATTAAAAAAGTTACGACCATCTATATTTATTTTTACTATCCCCCCCCCCCGCGCCACTGAAACTAAAAATCATTTACTCAGCCTAAGCCCAACCACAGAACAATCAAATTTGGCGCGAAGTTCAGTATGAAAGTTCAATATATCGCAATTAGGGTTTTCGAGGTCGTAGATTATGAATCTGACCCCAAAAAAATTTCAAGGTGGAAAGGGGAGAGGCCTGGGGGTTTGTAAATTTGAAATTCACTAAAAACATCGCGCAATATATCACAATCATGGTTTTCGAGATTGTGGATAACGAATTTCACCCAAAAAAAAAAAGTCTGAAGGTGCAAAGAGTAGTAGCTGAGATTGCTACAAGTCGTGGATTACAAATTTGGCCAAAAAAATGAGGCCAGAGAATAAAATAATTGAGATTTTATTTTTGTCACAGTTTTTCATACTTATTAATCACTGAAGTAATTTATAAAAAAAAAAAAAAAAAAAAAAAAAAAAAAAAAAAAAAAATTAAA
>FIZR01015603.1:0-26124 GCA_900060175.1 Ferrisia virgata
AAATTAAATTCCGTCTTGAGTTTTTTTTTTTTTTTTTTTTTTTGGTAAACGACGTAAAAAACAAAATAAAATATCGATAATGATTTAAGAGGCGTTTAACAGCGACGATAAACGTCGAGCATCTCGGTGTAATTTTTCACGCAGATAACGAGACACTGGTTTTGAAAATACCTAGGTAGTGCGACGCGGTGCGGTAGTATTAAGAAGTGTGCCAAATAAAGCACATTTAATTATTATAGGAATGTAACAGTGGCACTGAGATGGCGCTACGTTGGATAATTTATTAACCTGTAGGAATGCCATTTAAAATGAAACCTCGTAATTCATCGTTGAAAATGTCATTAATGAAATTATGTATTTTTTTTTTTTTTTTTGGTAACTTCGCTTATATACTTGATTACTTACCTACTAGTATATTATTATCTACGCCACTCAACACTCGTCAGCTTGATTAATCGAGTTTTTCCCTATCATCAATTCGCCCTCATATTGATAGCTCTATTTGAAACTACCCAGCCCTACCTACGTAAGATTTTGAAAAATTCATCTCAATCGAAAGAATCATTATGTAACCCGATTACAGAAATTTTCGTCGTGTTTAGTGTTTGCACAGTAGCGCTGCTATAAGAACTGGTTGCTTAGATCGGTAGCTTTGCATTATGCGTTGCTTTTTTGTTCAACTTTAGACGGATAATTGCATGTTTTTGATTTCGTGAAGAACCTTTCATGACCCAAGTTGAGAAATATAATCGTTCGGAATAGGTATAGTGTAACGGTTGCCAGATCACGTTCAAAAGTGAACTCGAGATATTAATAAATTTAAAGATTGATTGGGTTTGTTAAAAATTACTCATTCATATATCTACATTCATACGTATCTCTATAGAGGTATAAATTAGGTACCCTACGCACTAGTCTGTACCCAAGAGTTGGAAAAAATCGCTCATTATGAAATACGTAGATAGGTAGCAGATATCTATTTTAAATAGTCAACTATACGACCCATGTGAACAAAATTACTCATCTGTGAAACGACTATAAAAATCACGCAACAGAATGGTTGCTTTTGTAAGCTTGAGGTAGAAGAAGAAATTATACGTATAAAATTCTTATTCTATTTCAAATTAATATCTAGTTCAGATGACAAGATAGATAGAAATTTGGAGCAGGCGGTAAAATTTCATCTCCTCTATGGTTAAAAAAAATTTTGTCTTTCTGCCTATTTAAGAATGAAGGAAAGACTTTATTCGGCTAAGATAATGAAGTCGGTTTTGACGCAAATTTTTTTCAAAAAGGTTCGAGATGTCACCTTTGATGTAAAAACTTTCCAACTAAATTTTTGAAAATTTATCCCTACTCTTTCCAAAGGTATTGCGTTCTAAGCAGTCAAAATTTGATGTTCAGTATCTGAAGATAGAGTCAGTGACGTAGTCAGGAGTGGCTTAAAGGAGGGAATTTCCAATTTTTCTGGGTATCTATTACTTTTTGATTACGATTTTATAAAAATGAACGTTTGTAATGGTCAGAGAGGGCTTTTTTGGGAGTTTTTTGAAAAGAAAATTAGCATAAATGCAAACGTTTTCAAGTTTTTCAACTCCAAGTCCCCCTTTGACGACGCCTCTGGATAGAGTGCATAGAAATTTCTGAAATTTTTAAGAGCAGTAATACAGTTAAATCAGCTCCAACAACAGCGTGACTCGGAGCTAACCTCAGAAGGAGGTTGAAACCATTGAAACCATTGAAAAAATTGGTTTTCTTCATTATCTGGCCAGGGAAGCCTTTAATAAAAAAAATACAAGACGGTAAAAATATTCTACACTGAATTATCTATTCGCTAGATACTTCATTTTTCTAAAACTCTGATCCTAACTCGAATAAGGGGTACTCAAAGTTGAATATTTTTGGAATTTTTTCGTTTCTAACGTGAATCTTTCTTTTATAAGCCCAAAAATATGAGAGATATCGAAAAAAGTATAATAACTAAACATGTTGTACATTAGATAACAATGTTACCTTTTCAAAAATTCCAACATTAGGCCTAAAAAGGGAGTATGTAATATTTTTATTTAGGTCGTTTTCATATGAACAACATTCGCATGTATTTTGAGCCGCTACGAATATTTTTTCCAACTAGCTATTGATAAAATCTTACTTGATACAAGGTCAGTTTGACCCAAGACGGGAGGTGGTGGGCTTACATGAATTTTTTTGCAATATTTCATAGCATACTTTAATTTTACTTCGTATACTACATTGATACTAATATCTTTTTGATTCAAAAATTGAATGTCAACAATAATCAAAGTAATATCTCAGAAGGAGGGGGGGGGGGGTGCGTTTTGGAATAATTTTTAAAAATAAACTTCATTTTTAAATGAAAAAATGATAAAATCGATTAACTAAATCTTTCTGTAATTGCCTTCAATGTTAGTAGCCTAAACACTCCGAATAAAAAACAAGTAAAGTTACCCATATCCAATCCTCAATTTTCAAATTTCAATTTTTGAATCGATCTTATTTTAAAAGCCGGTAAAAATTATACTTGGAAAAGTTGGGTAAAATGATCATAAAAATCATCTTGTTTGAGACAGTTTTACACCTCTCTCCTCAAATTTTCTTCCAGCAGAGAAACTTGATAATTTTTAATTTTTTGTCAAAGATGAACGAACGTGCCGTATTGTCAAAAAAAAGAAGAAGTTTTTACGGTATATGGACCTACAGCTGGGGGAAGGGGGGCTAACATTCTAAAGGACCATTAAAATAGTAACCTTCGGTCAAAATTTATCCATGTCCAGAGTTGGGGTTGAGGGTACTAAAGGGCAAGAACACCAATCGATATAGATTTATGCAAATGCTATACAACATATTCAAAAATCAGCTTTCTACGTCATCAAAGAAATAGTGATATGGTGACAGGGGCATAGCTACCAAGGGAGGAGGAAAACTTGAAAAATTTTCACATTTAAGCTAATTTTTCTTCTTAAAACTCGTAAAAATGCACTTTTTGATCGTTAAAAAAAGCCTTTTTTTCTAAATTTTCTCCTCGCTTCACTTGGACACAGCATTTAATTCATTTTTACAAATTTATACCCAAAAAATAGGACGCAGAAAAAATGGAAACCCTATCCGTAGAGCCATTTTTAGCTACGCCACTGTAAGGAGGTTTCTCTACCATTTTGACCTCGAAAAAAGTCGGCTCTCGTATAATGGCTTTACCCTCCCATCAAGCTAGAGGAATAGAAGTTGACATCTTAATAAATACTCAGGACGTGTGTTTTGGCGGTTTCAACTTTTAATCCCCTCACTGCGCCGAAAAAGTATGCTTGACTAGCTGTTGGGTGCTTTTTGTTGTTTTTCGGCTTTGTCCCATGCATCTTTCTTCTTCAAATGGAGCTGGTAGGTTGAAATTTGGCATGTACAAAGAAAGCTCGAAAATCGGCCTAAAAAAGCAACGCATTGCGATACTTTTTTTTTTTCGTTGAGCACCATACAACCTCTTGATACAAGAGAACAACAGACTTGATAAACACGACGAGCTATTAAGAACATTCAAAACCAATTAATCGACACCAAAACGATATTAAAACCAGGCTATAACAGTTTATCGACCAACGGTGGTTAAAGGAGGGGGGGGGGTATCAATAAAATCCGTTTCGTGGTCCTAGAAGACCATTTAGACGATTTTAGCCATATCAGATATTTATTTTTATTTTCCTTATTTTTTTCCCGAACATTGAAATCATTTACTCCGTTCGATACTAAATAAAATTGCTGCAATTCGGTCAATCGACTCAATTTGGTGGTTGATTAGATATATAAGAGTAGGGTTGAACTTGGGTCAAAATTCAGTCACTCCTCAATTTGGAAGAGGAGGTGTTGAGGGGTCAAAAACGCAAAAATTACTTCTTATTAATCGAATTGATATAAAATCAAAAGTTGTGTAATATATTCAAAAATCACCTTCCTAAGTCAATTAGGAGGGGATATATGAAGGTTTCCCTTTTTTTGACTTTGAAAAAAGGCTGTTGCTCCCCTATCTCCCCACTTGATTGAGCTAGGAAGTTGAAATTTAGTATGTACATTTAGTTGGGGCTCTATATGTGCCTTTTAGGGCTTTCTATCTTTCAGCTCCGTTGCACCGCCTTATAACCCCAAATAAGTGGCTTTTTGATAGTAGGGGTATTAGATGTGCCGTTCAGCGATAACAACTTTTAAGGCCCATTTCACCCCTTCACCGCTCTAAATGTATGGTTTTTTAGTGGTTTTTTCGTATTTTTCGAGTTTTTACCTCGCATAGCTCATCTTTTAATTGAATCAGGCCTTTTGGGGCTCTCAACTTTTCAGCCCCATCGCACCCCCTCACAGCCCTGAATATGTAGTTTTTGATAGATTTTTCTAATTTTTAGAGTTTGTTTTTCACATAACTCCCCTCCAAATTGGGCTAGGAAGTTGAAATTGGGTATGTCCAGTCTGTAGAGACCCTTGATGTGCCTTTTGAAGGTTTCGACTTTTTAGCCCCATTGAACCTATCCTACCCGCAATGTTTTTTTTCAATTCTTATGTTTGTAATATGTCACGAAAATCAGGTTATAAAAACATCGCAAAGCGATGCTTTTTTTTTTTTGTAAATCATTATGGGCGATGAAGAATGAATTTCTCCTTTTTAAAGTCGTAAAAGAAACCAATCGAAATTTCATTCTTCGCGTAATTACGAATTTTCGAGCTCTTAATTAGAGAACGAAGCTGCTTTTAAAATCTAAGCTCGAATCGACCTGCTTGCTAATTTACCTCGAAAAAGGCTTTTTTCTCGATAAAGCATAAGACGACTTATGAATTTCATTTTTCGTCGTTACGTAATCTACAAATAGTAACCAGTAAGTAAGTAATTTACATCGGTGGAAAATTTTGATGCTCCAATTTCTGAAAGCTGATATCCATTATTCATAAATCTGAAATATGAGCTCTAAATACCGACGCAGTAAATTACATACCAATATTTACTATTTTGTACCAAAATATTAACATAAATAAATAAATAAAAAAAAAAATACCGAACTAAAAAAGCACTTTCGGTCAAGCCACGGGCACTTCATTAGACGCCCTTACGATTGAAAAATAATAATACTTTATTATAATATTCACGTTAATACCTTTAACGAATGTATTAATAATGATGCGGTGAAAGTGGAACATTGTCATTGGCTGATGTGCGTGCGTATGGAGACTACATGTGGGTATTGTTGCAAGTACTGACCTGACGAGTAATGAACAAGGACGAGCATTGTTTTCGCAACGTAACTAGCCGCGTGTAGGCGTGACGTGTGAAAAAAACGCGAATCATTATTACCAAATTATTCGGCCAAAAGAGACGGCCAAAGTCGATATAATATTCATCTTACGCTGAGCGAGAGATATCCTCCAACGGATATGGGGTAGAATTCACAGCATCCCATTGAAATGGTACAACACGACGGCGCGACGACGAGACTGAATCATGAAGCGGGATGTTAGTTGAGATTCACATCATCCAATAGTAATCAACAGTACTGATGCCGTAAGATTCAGAGACATCTCTTATCTTTCATACCTAATCTATACGATCGAATCATTCATAGTAGTATTATAGCTAAAGCAGTAAATTCATTAGGGCATAACCCGCAAAATTAGCCAACAGTAGCAGTGGAAATTTACAATTTCGACTGATCCTGTGAACGTAGACGTACTACTTATGTATAAGTAAATACTGTTGGTAGGTATTAATATTTAGTCGTCATCTCTCTCACGAAACCATAATCAGCTGAATTTCATCATTACCGCACCGAGTCATTCGGTCGTTCGGTCGGTCCAAATGCACAAAAAGCAATCGCTACTGTCATTATCGAAAAAAAAAAAAAAAAAAAAAACTAGGTAAATTGGCACCATTGCATTTTGTTCCTTTTAATTTCACAACGCTCAAATTGTATGTATAAGTATACGAATTCAGAAGCGTACTATTTTCCGAACGTTATTTCGCACGTGATAAATAACTATAGATGACTGTTTTTTTTAAGCTCGTACGATAAAAATTTCGTCACATCAAAATTACCCACGTAAAATACGTAGAATAAAATACAATCTACTTACTACATATATGAATAGGTAGCTATGATGTCAATTAAAGAATACTAATTTGCGACTGAATTGTTAGCAGAACTCGTGTTCATTTTTTTAGCCTATGGAAAAACAAATTCATACAGGATGTCCAAGGGCAAAGAAATTACCTTCATTTTATACTTATGAAATGTATATATCTTGTGAAAGCATTGGTAAAATGAAAATGTCAAGCTCTGTTCCCTGATTTTTTACGTAATACTGATAGTGCAGGCAGGGGAACAGAACACTGATGAAAATCTCAAAACGATATCAACTTGTAAACCAATCCACCATGGAGTTAATTACACTCTGAAAAGTTAGAATGCTATGAAGATGTTTTCCATTCTTGACTTTGAAAAATTATGAAAATTTCAAAACTATTAAAATTAATGCAATTGCCCAAAATTGGACACATAAGTACATTTTTTGCGTTCTTCACATTCTTATTTTCTCGAAGTTATCTACATCAGTGAAGAACTAGAGGGAAAAGGACAGGGTGGTCAGCTTGGCCACGTGTACTTGGGAGTCTATAAGACTATACCTATGGCTTCAAGATCATATCCGTAGCTCAGCGGGATCCATCCCAAGTCCCATAATGTGGACCACTTATGTATGGCTCAGCAGCTTATTATTCTGTGCGAACAAAGAACATAAAGCAATATTCGTCCAGTTTTTGCTATTTTTAGACTGATTTTCTATGTCATAGTTATTGTTAATGAAAATCAGGCTATGGGTGCTAGAACATCATTACGACCATTTTCTGAACTTAATACCGACCAAAATCGATCAAACTTGGTAAACACGCCTCGATTGGCAGGTCATTTAATGTTCTGAACTGGGGATAACCTCAGCCCAGAATTTAGTTGTTCCCGAATTTGGGGGAAGGAGGTGCCAAGAGGCTAAAATGGCGAAAATTGTGGTTTTCCCTTTCTTGACCTTGAAAAAATACTGTTTCTCCCCTATCTCCCCTCTAAATTGAGCTAGGAAGCTGAAATGTGGTATGTAAATTAAATATGGGTCATAGATGAGCCTCACTGTACCCCCTCGCAACCCCAAAAAAGTTGTTTTTTGTTGGTTTTTCTTATTTTTTGATTTTTTCATCGCATATCTTCCTCTCCCCCTTCCAAAATTGATCTAAGAAGTTAAAAAAAAATTTGTATGTAGATTTAGCATAGTTCCCAGATGTGCCTTTTAATACCGGTAGTGTCAACTTTATAGCGCCATTGCAGCCCCACCTCCCCCCCCCCCCCCTTACTACGAATTAGGAAGCGATGCTTTTTTTCAATTCGCATAATTATAATATTTGTCGAAAATCAGAATGAAAAAGTATTGCTTTATGATGCTTTTTCTTTTAATTTGGAAAACTTACCTATGTGTACAAATTTTGCGTTTTATTTACCACATCTTTCAAGTGAACACTAATCAGAGAATTTTTTCATCCAATTTTTGGATTTTTTTTCTCGTGAAACACTTATTTACCTAGACTGTTATGAACTTATGATCAAGTGTTATTTCGAGTAAACACAAAATAGAAAAAATGTTGTCAATTTTTTGAATTATTTTAACCTTGGACAGCGTATTCGGACTATCTAAGTTGTATTTAGTAGTTATTTTTAATGAGTATAAATTGTAGCTCAATTTTTGAATTTTTTTCTCCTCGAAACATTTTGGTAATTGCAGTTGAACAATTGTGAATAGTTCTCTGCTGTTATTTTGAATAATTAATACAGGCCAGGGTAATTTTTCTTCTAATTTTTGGCCTTTTCCCATTGTGGACCATGTGTTCGGACTTTTTCTGACCCCTTTCCCCTCTTCTGCAGTCGCTGCAATCGATGAATTTTTTTATAATTTATTCATAATACCACGTAGGTTGGCAAGTAACAAAAATATACAACTGATAAGGAGGAAAGGTAAGAAAAATGATTCAAATGAGAATTCGACTAAAAATTCGTTTTCAGGAGGTTCCATTTATATGAAAACGGCTCTATGACTTCAATCTGGATCTTTCTTATTTTTTCATTGATACAGCTAGAACCAGCTTCGAACGGTGCAATAGAAAATTTTCATCGTCTGAATGGTCCAGTTCAGCCTGATAATCTAAGCAATACGCGTAAAGTCAGGTCAAAAGTTTAATACTTGCTGGGTTTGAACCTTTGAGACATTGAAACCCAAAATCAATTTGAATTTTGATAATTTCTGTTGGTTTGAATTTTACAAATTTTCGAAATGCTTTAAGAGTCAGGGTTTCCTGTTGTCCCCGCCAAGTTCATATCGATATTTTAGAATGATACACTTTTAGGTTTCTGAATTTCCTCCCGTGAAAATAAGCTGTAATGGATTGGAATATAATATTGGAATGAAGCGTACGTACCCTTTTAGACAGAAAGCCGACCTTTAATCAATTCGTCATCGCCACGTAAAAATCGACGGCGAAAAAAGATTTCTATGGAAATGTACTGCCATTACCCATATTTTATCGTTAAATTCAAGAAAAAATAAAAAAAAATTCCCTTTCCGGGTCTGTAGAAGGGGTCTATTTGGACTGGAATGGTTGAAACCCTCCACAGGTACACCCTGTATATCTCCTCGAGCTGTGTACAGAGTTTTAAGGCGATAGCTCGATTAGGACAACCCGTACAGATCAGCAATTCGAAATCGTTGAAAAAATATTTTTTTTGGACCTACAATGGGATGGGTAAGGAGAGGCGAGTCGAGACCCCCAAAAGGCACATCCTGCATACTACTGTCAACTACCTACTACCATGTTTCAATCCTCTACGTGAATTAGTACGATCTGTATACAGACGAGCAATCGTAGAAATATTCGCAAAATGATCCAAATGGACTGATTTCTTGGGCTTTAATCGACGTAGACAGTTCATTTTTGGATATGTTATAGCTCCTTCGATTTCCTATCGATGGGTAGTGAAACTTTTTCAATTTTAGATTTTTCACCCACTCTTACCCCCATACCCAAAAATGGACCTCCCCCCAATTTGGACCATGGACCGTTCAACCTTTAATAAAAAAAATATAGTTGGCGAGTTTTGGCGAAATTTCAAATTTCAGCAATTTTGGTCGGTATGGGGCGGAGTAAATAATTTTTTCCCTAGAGGGAAATAGAAATAAGAAAATATCAGACAAAACGATTGTAACAGCCAGGTTCCTTTGGAAAACGCGACTAAAAACGTATCAGTGTAATGGTCAAGGTCTCTTAAGGAAAACCTAAGACTTTTGAGCTTCATACAAACGTGAACTTATCCTATTCACTACGTCTTAGTAAGGTAAGTCGCCTGGAGCTAGATACAAGTATTACACCCTCACACACGAGCACCAAATAAAAGTGCCTACATTTTTTGCAATGCTTTCTGTACAAAGAAATCGACGTTTTCATTATACCGATCGTAGGTATATTAAGAGCATACAATCGTACATGTAGCTGCTCAAGCGGCCACCTTTTTGTAATAGGACACCTTGTGTATTAATAGACATAATGATACCTATATTAATAATTTCGTAAAGTAATACATTATAACGCTTCGTTACAGGATTCACAATGAATAAGAACGTAGCCACACGTACGTTCTACTTATAGATACTACAAACTACATAGGTACTTATTAGAAGAAGAAAAAAATAATCGAGTATTCAAGTTAACTAATTAAAGAACACGCGAATCTCGCGAAGCTTTTCTTCAAAGCAGGTTCACGACGATGATGGTTAAAATCGATGTCCACTTATGGAAAAATAATATCTATGGTCATTGTTCCATTGTTTACATTATAATAATAGAGTGTAAGAAGTATCTACATGTATCAATAATGGTACTTTTTTTTCTTTTTTCATTATTATTAAGAAAAGTCGCGCGTTTTCGGTTTAATAATGCATTAGGGCAGATTGATCGCCAGATACACAGGAAATAATAATGATATGCGAGCTTGCATATTATAATAGAGATATGTGATTATTATTTAACTATCGACGAATTCGTAAACCCTATACGAGTAAAGTTAACCTTCACGGTGGATTATTTTATTTCATTAATTTTTTAACATCGCTGGTCGGAAAAAGCGATTCACCTTACATTCCTTTTTTTCTCTACTTCTTTCCTCTATGCCTTTACCAATGGTGTATGTAGGTAGAGGTGCCTATAACGTGTAATCTATTTTGATGAAACGAAAAAATCTAAATACCTATGCAGAACCTCACACGATGACATATAGCTTATATAACTACCATTGACAAGTCATCACTTTCTCTCCAGCTAACAACAAATTAGAATAAGAGGAAAAGCCATCGGTAGTAAAATTTTTCAATACGTAGATAGAGTACCTAAGTTACGCGAAGAATTCACAATAAGACAACAACAACAACAAGTGTTTACTATTAGCAATGTTGCTTTTAAAGGCAGCGTTTAATTCACCATAGGTAATCTATGTTCGTATTCGTATGAGAGACGTACCGTACCTACTCGTCGTATATGTATGTAGATGTACCATAGATATCCGAGCTATGTTACTTAATCACGATTATGCCATTTAGGATGTGCTTTGTGCTGTGTCGTTGCTAACAGCAGATATCATGATAGCATTGTAGCATACTCGTATAGCTTACCCCTAGCTAATCTACCTACAGTACGGACGTACGAGTAGAGTATTCGCATATTTACTGTAAAATACTCTTAAACTGGAACTTACTATGCAATGTTTAATTGGGTCGTTTAATGTGTTATACAGCTTTGTGTAAAGCTGCATTCTCACGGTTGTCATGAATGTCTTTAAGGTCACCCGAGTCTTTTGATTTAAATCGTTTTTGCCCGTTAGCTGGTTGTGAATCGAGGTGTTACATAAAAGTACGGTGTATTTATCGTGTAATTTTAATAAACTCTACGTGAATTGAAATATGACTCTGGTCGGTGTTTTTATTATTGTTTTTTTAGGTAGGTTAGGTAGGTAGGTAGGTAAATGTCGAAGTCGAATGTTACTTGAACTTCATTTAAAATGATAATATATTTACCCGGCTGGACTGATGTTAACAGTTGTATTATAAATTGACTCACCAATAGCCAACGTGTAAATCTACATATCTATGTATGCAACAAATTGAACATACCTGCAAAGAAAACAAATGATCGTTATAGTAAGTAATTAACATTACGATGGTAATATGGTAAATATTATAGGCGGTTATCTGTATGTATATTTTTATATTTTGGTCAGGGACCTTCATTATTATTGCGTTCACTTTTCAGGTATTATAAATAAAAGATGTAACAAGGCTTCGAATATGTGTAATGCCATATGTAGTCTCATCCATCAATCTGCTAGACAGGCTGAGTACGTACATGGTCCATTTCAACAAAACTCATTAAAACCTATGTATGAAGCAAGTTGGATTAAAATTTTTCTAGAATCGAGTTCACAGTGTGTACAAGACTTTATAGTAACTTGAGCTGCTTAAAATTTGGTACTGCTCAGTTATGATTTCATATAAATTAAAAAAGTAAAACGAGACAAAATTTCAAACCTCTTTCATAGTAGTTATTTTGGAAAATTTCCAGGTATTATAGTAAACATCTTCTCCTAAACGAATTAAAAAAATAAAAAGTTCCTGAGAGGTCCGAACTGCCATTAAAAAAAAAATGCAGTTTCAAAATTAAAATATTGAAAAAAAGAACTGCTTAAAATTGAATATTCTTTTTGGAAGGGGTAAAAATATCACTGGAGGATGTTATTTTTAGCCTGAACTTGTACGTTGTATTGTTAATAAAAAAAAACCAGGCTATTACAGACTATCGACCTACTGCGGATAAGGAAGGAATATAAAAAAAAATTCATTTTGAAGTCTTAGAAAACCATTAATATCATTTTTGGCGATGTTAAATATTTATTTTTATTCTTTATCGTCTGAAGACTAAAATCATTCAATCGGCTCGATACCGACCATAATTTCTCAAATTCAACCTATAGGCTCAGTTTGGTAACATGTTCAAAATTCCAAAATTTCCCATTTTGGAGGAGAGATTGCTAAATTGCTAAATAGTTACCAATTGGCAAAAGAAAAAATGTCACTCGTAGACGTTCATTTTCATCAATACTGCAGCATTTTAATAGTGCTGTAGAAATAAAATTAGATGGTAACCAAATTATCATTAAAAAATTTTCACAGGGTGTTTTTAAATTTATAAATTTTTGTATTTATTCTTTATTTTCAATTGAAAGTAGTAAAAAAAAATATATTTTAGTACTGATCTGCTTAAAATATTAAGAAAATCATCTCAAACTGTTGGAATGATCACCATTAGGTAAGAAAAAAATTTTCAGCTGTTGAACTTCATTTTTAGTTATACTGCACAGTATTTCCTAAATGCTGCAGAAATGAAATTTCTTACTAGAAGCTCTAAAAGGTCGAAAAAATATGGCAGATCGGTTCAAGTGGTCAAAATTAAGTAGTAAATAAGCTTTCCAGAATAAATGTTCGCGCGTTTTTAATTTATGAATTTTTGAATTAATTCTTAATTTTTCAATTAAATAATAGTAAGCTTACTAGAATATATATTTCAACTGACCAGATTGAAATTCTAAAAAAAAAAAACTGTTGGAATGATCACTATTAGAGAAGGAAAAAATTTTCGGCAGCTAAAATTCATTTACAACCATCCTGCAGCATTTGCTGCCATATTTTGAAAATGCTGCAGAAATAAAATTTCCTGCTAGAAGCTTCAGAACTTCAGTAAAGTGCGGTAGATCAATTCCGGTGATCAATATTTGATGGTAATTAAATTTTCATTAAAAAATGTTCGCATGTTTTCAATTCGTGAATTTTTGATTTTATTCTCCATTTTTTTAATTAAAAGTAGTACAAAAATATTCTTTTCCACTGACCAGATGGTAATTTCAAAAAAACCACCTTGAACTGTAGGAATCTTAGAACCAACGCCAATTAGGCAAGGAAGAAATTTTTCAGCCATCCTGCAGCAATTCCTACAGTATTTTGAAAATACTCCAGAAATGAAATTTCCTGCAAGAGGCTGCAGAAGTTCTGGAAAATGAGATAGATCGATTCAGATGATTGATTTCAAGTGGTAATTAAATTTTTTTTGAAAAATGTTTACGTGATTTCTATTTATAAATTTTTAAATTTATTCAATTTCAATTAAAAAAGTCGAACAAAATATATTTCTCTACTGCCCGGCTGGAAATTCCAAGAAAACAACTCTAATCTTTGAAAGGCCTTCAACGGCGGATGAGGGAGGAATATCAACAAAATTCGTTTTAGGGTACTACACCGTTAAGACAATTTTTAACCATATCAGATTCGGTCAATCGGCTCAGTTTGGCGACGGATTAGATAAATATGAGTGAAAGATAAATTTAGGTCAAAATTCAGTTTTGCCCCATTTTGGGGGAGGGGGTGCTGAGGAGTTAAAAACACAAAAATTTTCCGTTTTTAAGCTATTTGATATAAATTGAAATGTTGCACAGCATATCCAAAAATCAATCTCCTAAGTTAATTAGGAGAGGAGATATAAGGGATTTTCTCCCTTTTTGACCCTAAATAGGGGTGTTCCTTTCCTATCTCTCCACCAAATTGAGCTAGGAAGTTGAATTTTGATATGTACATTTAGTTAGAACCCTAAATCTGTCTTTTGGAGGTTCCAACTTTTTAGCTCCATTACACCCCCTAACCCCCCCCCCCCCCCCAAACCCCCCCCCCCCCCAGTGGTTGTTGATCGCTTTTTCTCATTTTTGGAGTTTTTTTTAGTTTGTTGCTCACATAACTCCCCTCCAAATTGAACTAGGAACTTGAAAGTAGATATGTACATTTAGTAGGAACCTTAGATGTGCCTTGGTGGTCTCGACTTTGAGGTCCCATTTCATCCCCACACATCCCCTAATACGTGTTTTTTTTCTTATTTTTTGAATTTGTTCCTCACATAACTCACCCCCAAATTGGACTAGGGATTTGAAATTAGGTATGTACATTTAGTGGGAGTGCTAGATGTGCCGTTTGGGAGTTTCAACTTTTCAACCCCATTTCCACTCCCCCCTCCCCCGCCCTAAAAAAGAGGGTTTTTAGTCGTTTTTTCTTATTTTTTGAGTTTGTTCCTCGCATACCTCCCTTTCAAATTGAGCTAAGATGCCTTTTAGCGGTCTCGACTTTTCAGCCTCATTTCACCCCCTTACAGTCCTAAATATGGGGGTTTTTGCAATGTTTTTTTTCAATTTTGATGGTTACAATGTCACGAAAATCAGGCTAAAAAATTATCGCGAAGCAATGCTTTTTTTTATTTATTTTTTAAATCCACCCTACTTACCACCTTTAATGTTCCTCAACCAAACGACGAAGACACCACAATTAAATCGACCAAAATTAAAAACTCACATCTATTCTTTATCAAGCTTCTTCTACAAAATTTACCTAGGTATACTAATTCGTCACGGTTCAATTTCTTTTATGTACTTATTTATTACACACATACACGTGTAAGTATTACAACGAAGAAAAAAGTAAAAAAAAAAGAAGTAATTTATTCATACAACATGCAGCGTCTTAAAGGCTGAAAACATAAAGAAATCTCTTATATAAAACAGATTACACCGCAGAATCAATCAATCAAAATGGACTACCGATAAACTGCCTCTGGTAAAAGATGCATGAGATTGAAAAAAAGTACCTCGAGGCTTTTGCCATGTACTTAATACGGTATAGAAGAGCTATACAGAATGTGAGGTGTAATCTCAACATTACGGTATAAAATGTTAATTTAGACGTTTCGACGAGTTCGTACTTATTATGTAGTAGTTACTTAGTTGTGACAAGTGATAGCATCGCAAGAATTATGTGAGCATAGACTCAGTAGTATATACACAATTGTACCTAACATGTGCTGGCATTTCTTTAAGCATGCAAAAACTTTCAGAGTAGGTGCTTGTATGCATATAGCTTCGAGGTATCAAGACCTTCTAGATACCCTCGTGCAAAAAAAAAAAAAAAAAAAAAAAAAAAAGGCATTTTTCAATATGACATGTTATACGTTTCAGTGCAAGTACATGTAAGTATAAAGACTACGAAGTACGTGTCACGTCGTTTGCCTGCAGTGGTAAATATTGAATTAAAAAACAAATAAACACGTTGAACTTTCCGGCTAGAAAATTAATTTCATTGATGATAATAATAGCGATTATCTGACCAAATGTTCTCAGATATCTCTATTATACAGTATACCAACCGTATGTACATGCATATACTTAATATGGCGTAGAAAGTTCGCCTAAGATATTTACACGACGAGGACAAAATATAATAAAGCAATCGCCGCAAAACGGTAAAGAAGTATCCGAGTTACACGAGCGTAAAATAAACTATTTATTAGAAATTTATAATATTTATACCAACGTTTCGGAGTAAATGGCCGAAGACAAGTAATGACATACGATTGTCGTTTCAACTTACTGAACACGATATAGATATGCTCAAACTTTTACTTTTTATCATCATCTCGTATTACACACTGCAGCTACAAGTACCATACCTACTACTACCTTTACCTATACCCAAGCTATACTACTACTACATAATATACGTACCTACCTGCATACATACGTATTACAATGCTCGTACATGTACGAAACGTACGTATATTTCAAACTATAAGAATAATAATTCTTCTCTATTCGTTTGAGATAACTCGGCGAAAGTTTTACTTTCTTTAACGCTCTATGTTCATTGACTACTAATTAATTATAATTGTACAAAATTTAGTGTACCCAGCTACTTATCTACCTAGCTCGGGTACGTAATATTCGATAAACAGACAATTTATACGGTGAATTATTTCGACACGTGTTAACAATTAGAGTGCATCTTCGAAGAATACCTTAGCTACGTATAACTATAACTATAACTATAACTATAAGTATATACTTAATCGTTTCACTCGGTGGTAATACGATTCTAAAAATCGACGAGTACGTCTACGTATACCTTTAGCTAGCAGCTACCTACGTACTATAAATAATTTAAAACATTAAAATAAGATAGGCATATAATCTTTTCAACTTCGGCTATCTGCACTTGGTACATTAACGTATGTAGTAGCTACATTATCGCACAAAAGTTACGAAATTATCAAATTTATGCAAATTTTTTCCGTACTCGAGTAATAATAAAATTTAATTTATTTCTCGTCAATTTTTTTACTTCTACTTCCGTGGTTCGTACATTGTATAACGCGTGGAAAAAATTAATTCCCAAGTACACGCAATGACTTCGCACAGTTTGAACTAGCTATCCTTTTATACGATAAAAAAAAAAAAAAATTATTGAAAGCGTCAAACATATAACAGAATTGTTAATTAATTTTAATCCGCCAATTACTCGACTAAAACTTTTCCAAAAGATCAAACGTACACGTATCGTAATTGTCGTAAGTCTCGATATCGCGGTCTTCAGTCTTCATCGTCTAATCAATCATTAGTTATACCTATTATAGCTAGGTAAATTTGACCAATATTGACTGACAAATTATGATTAAAAAAACCAGTCATAAAATCTACGCGTACCTATTGTACTTATACCTATCTACTGGTATAGTAAATTTCATTAGGTTATAATTTCACTTCGTGTTGAGCTCGCTGTTTGCGATTTAGTCCATTTATAAGCTATAGAACGAAGCGTTCGCGTAATTATAAAACGCCAACTAAATTATCCGCCGATTAGCGTGTAATTTTTGTTAATTTTTACTGCAGCCTTATCCACTAGGTTTAGCATAGGTAAACGTATAGGTAGGTAAAGGTAGCTTATAATACGATCTATTGGAGACATTATTTTTTTTTGCAATCGTGAGTGAGCTGAGAGATTTACCTTCTCGTATACACGAACCAGGAAAGTAAAATATCTCGTCTCGTGCGTATACGTATGAAGCGTAATTAATTAATTAACAGCGACGGCGACACAATCACCAGCAAAAACTTGCTAAATTAGTTTCTTTACCGCTATTCTTTACATCGGTGAAATGTTGCAGGGATGATAAAAAAAAAAAAAAAAAAAAAAAAAAAAAAAAAAAATACACGGACAGAACCGTTAATATGGTATAAAGCCATTATTAAAGGATTTTACGTTCAAGAGGAAAAGGTGAAACTATACTCTTGGCTGTTCGAACATTACGTCACGTATTTATTAATACGTTGTAGATGGTCAAATATTGGAAGAAAAAAATCATGATGGATGAAATATAAAATATATATCAGTAGTATAAGGACAGGTCAAATACACCAGGACAATGCATTAAAATATACTCCGAATCACTGCTAAAAACATGGTTCAGAAATTTTAAAAAAATCCTGAGCAGAACTATGTTTTAATTATTCTAGAAAAAACACTAATTTTCATAGTTTTTTCCTACTATTTTACAAGGAGCTCAGACATCCGGGCAAGGAGTATAATTTCTTAAATTCGAATATCAACCAATTTTAAAGCAAAAGGCAGGCCTTTTCTCATCAAATTTATCAATTTTAAGAATTTCAACTTTTCGACTAAATTACCCTCATTTTTCTCCACCTTCCGTGCCAATATACGCAGATCTAGGACAGTGAGACAATTTATTGAAATATACGCAGAATCACTACTAAATACACAGGTCAAAAATTTTCAAAAAATCCTAATCAGAAACATCCTTTATTTAACCTGGAAAAAGCACCAATTTTCATAGTTTTTTTCGACCATTTTACAAGGAGTACAGACGTCCAGGCAAATACCCTGTATTTTCAAACATGCACTAGCGTCTGTTTGGAATTCCATAAAGTCTCAAATTTTCAAACAGAAAATTCATTCGTTTTCTTGAGAAAAATAGTCAACTTTTGTCAACTTGGGTCATAAAATTTACAAACTTTTGCATAAAATTCTAATAAATTATCTTTATTTTTTCAAATTTTCAAACCATTTTTTACGAACCTAAAAGTTCACAATATATTTTCGTGCAGTCTTGATTTTTCAAGATGGAAATCAAGATTTTGAAGTGAGGAAATCTTTCCACACCTGAAATTCAAGATAGACCCCCTCACCTCTTCATTACGAATAATTTATTTGAGTCATTCTAAATTGTGTTTAGACGGTGGGCGAGGGAGAGGGAGGGGGGGGGGGTTAATACCGACAAAATCCGTTTCGATGTTTAAGAAATACCACTACAACCATTTTTATCCATTTCAGATTTTTATTTTTTCCCCATAAACTGAGAAAATTTTTTCTCAACTAGATACAGACTGAATTTTATCAAATTTGGGGAATGGATTCGATTGGCGAATCATTTGAAATTCAGGAGTGGGGATGACCTCGGGTCAAAATTCAATTATGCTCAAATTCGGGGGAGGAGGTGCTGAGGAGCAAAAAGCGCAGAAAGTGTTCTTTTTTAAGCTAATCAGTAGACAATGTAAAATTGTATAAATATCCAAAAATCATCCCCTTAATTTAATCAGGAAGGAAAATATGAGGGGTTTTCCTCTTTTTGACCTTGAAAAATGGCTGTTCATCCCCCATCTCTACTCTAAATTGCTAAGAGCCATATAAAAACATTTTGAGTGTTTCGGCTTTTCAAATCTGTTGCTCCCCTTTACAGTTCCGAAATAAGGTTTTTCGGCCAGGTTTTCTTATATTTTGAGTTTATTCTTTGCATAACTCCCTTCCAAATTAGGCCAGGCAGTTGAAATTTGCTATGCAGAAGTCCTAGATGTGACTTTTGGGAGCGTCGACTTTTTAGCCCAATTGAACCCTCTCTACCATTACCACTTGTTAGCAAAGCAACGTTTTTTTTTTCTGCCGGTTTAAGGAAATAACGAAAAAAAGGTCAAGAGATTGCGTCAAATGAACGTGGTAAAATTTGAAGTCTCTGACTTGAGTCTTGATGAGCCCCACATTGTTTTCAAAATTTCAAAATTTACGTAAAAGTTGAAATTTTTTGAATTTTTTGAATTTTTTTAGCATTAATGTGACATAATAGACCACGAAAGACATAAAAATCTATCAATTTTTCCTGTGTTTTAGCGAGTACAAAATAAGATGGGCTGAATTTTTTTTAGTTTGGACATCTACGAACGATGCGAAGGGGCCGCAGTTGTAGCGAAATGACCACAAAATAAAAAAAGAAACAAAAATTTCAGCTTTCTAGTTAAATTTTTTCAATTGGCAAAATTGACTAAAAGTTCGTCAATTTTCAAAAATTTTTAAAAATCGAAAAAACATTTTGAAAATTTTCTCTAAATTTTCATCATGACACGTGTTCCTTAAAAAAAAATTCCTTTGTAGTTTTTCAGAAAAATATGGAGTAAAAAATGCAAAAAAGGATACTTTTTAAGAACTTCTTGAAAAAGGAAAAAACGAAGCAACAATTGTAATTTCGCAATTTGCAGATTTCCAAAAAAAAGGAAAATTCGGCCCACCCCAGGACAAAATCATGTTTAAAAATAAAAAAATCGTTTGTATCGAATTTTTTACACTCATGAAACGAAATTAAGAAATTTCATCAATTCCGATGGTATAAAAAATGCAATCATTTTTTTCCATTTTTCACCTCTAAAGAATTCAGAGCATAAGATTTTCTAAATTATAAAACATGATTTTGCATCTCTCTTGAAAAGCAGAAAAAAATTACAAAAAAATTTGTTGTAGTCTTACGTGGTTCATTAAGGCACATCGACTTCAAAAAAATATAAAAAATTAACAAACTTGAAAAAATAACAAAAATAAAAATAATAGGCCTAAAACAAATAAAAAAAAATTTCAAATTTTGGGTAAATTTAAAAATTTTAAACCAATTTGATGCATGTCAAGAGTCAAATCAGAGCCTCTTAATTTTTACAAGATTTATTTGACGACTTTCCGCAACATCTTTTCCCTACTCCTTCGACTTTTGAGAAAAAAAAACAGCTAAAATTAAAATACCATAGCGAACACAAGCCAAAAAAAATTAACAATTTTTTAGTATCCCCTCCTTTCTCCCCTATCTTCATGAACCATTTATTCGCACCATTTTGAGTTGCGTTCTGCTATTATTTCGGTTGAGTACAAATTAGGGACAAAATTTTGTTCAATTTTCAGATGTTTTTTCTTAAGATCATCCCTACTAGGACTATCAAATTAGATGAAATTTGGAAAAAAATTCGTCCAATTTTTGAATTTTTTTCCTTAGACTACTTATTTGGACCATTCAACGCTCACTTTCAAAACGTTCAAGTTTAATTGTTTTTTTTTTCAAGTTTCAATTTTTTGGGAAAAAAATTGTAAGATATGTTGAAATTTTTATCTACTTAGACCAACCTATAGGTAAATACATAACATTCTATAGCTATCGAGTTGAAAGCTTATTTGTGCAGCATGTTGAACAACAACGTCGCAGATATTTGTATAAATATCTCATAAAAACATAAGACACATGACACCTTCCACATCGTAAATAAATATACCAGAATTCCACAGAGCCGAATCGCAGTATATTTATCATTAAAAAAAAACTCTAGGTAATAAGTATCCCACGACGATATAAATAAACACAACACGAAGACAAATTAACTAAAAATACATATCAGCGTAAAAAAAAAAAATACGTCCGATAGGCCTACTTATTTATGGCATGTATGACAATTAGATAAAACGAATTAGATGTTAGACCATTTGATAGCTACAGGTACCTGGACTACCTATACCTATATACTCAGTGCCATTTCAACACCATCTCTTCACACGTATCTGACATCGATGACACTTACTACTTATATAAAAATTAACTCCATCAACTGGGACAGGTGTCAAAAATCTTTCAAACAATTAGTAACCATTCGATATGGTATTTGTTGATAAAACAATCGTAAAATATTTCTCAGCTGTTTGAAAAAAAATAACAAACAAAAATAAAATGTGAAAAATTTCCATTAACAACTGGTTACGATAATCGAAAGTTCATCAGCATACCTACATTGGATGAATTAAAAACTGCATTGTATACAAGCAAACAGCGAATATTGACCTTTACCAATATTTTTCAAGATTTTCAAAGGCGAAAAAAAAATCGAAAATAAAAAGTCATTCTCTTTCGATAATTTCAGTGATACACTACACACATATGTAAGTACCTAGACCTACAACATAAGTAAAAGGAGAAAAGTGCCTATACGTATAATATACACTTCCGTTATACGATGACGACAATATCAAAAGCCGAACCTCGAACCTGTTCGCGTACGTTGGTTGCATATAGAATTATAATGTGAATGAACTTTTATCTCTACCAATAATAAGGCTTAACAAGAAGAGTTGTAAAGATATGGTACTCGGGATAAATGATTACAATCTGAAATTAATACACACACACACACAGTATCGAATTGTATCGGAATACGGGATCACTATGTAGTACGATTGTACCTACTGCAGCATGGGTAGACCGCTGCGAATAATATAATAACAACAACGAGCCTTTCTTATATGTATGCTTTATTTTACCAGGTGGAAAATAACACCGCCATGCCATCCCGGGTCGTGGTAGACAGATAGGTAGGTAGGTAGGTAGGTAGGTAGGTATACCAGTAAGTAAGTACATTACATACATTTGCAACCGTAAATCAAGCCGCAAAAATGCGCCAACTTTAATTACTTTTTTGCTCTCGCTATCATCAATCAAATTTTAAATAACAATAAAGCATCTGTTGTACAAGTATACGTCGGTATCCTTCTATATAGGTAATTATATTACTAATAAGATACATATGTAGACTGTATATAGCTCTGCAAATTGAACGTGCATCCCGTCAGTCGATTCGATTGCACTGGTTGAGAAATTCATCGCATAATACGATTTAACCTATTTGTAGGTACATATATACGACAAATTTTATTATACAAATACGTAGACGTACCCATCAAAATGAGGTACACTTACCTCATATACTTGTGTAAATGTATTTTCAGCAATAAGCAATATCTCGCTATATCGATTTATAAATCTCAATACTTTGCCAAATCATCGCCATACCAAACCAATACCTACCTATATTTCATCTCGAATAGATTTCAAATGAAATCATATTACTTCAGGTATATTCACACAGATCGAAATTATGGTAAGTAATCTAAGTACTATACGACTATTATGACGTAAAATACACCAATAGGTAGGATTTTTCAAAAAGATAACGCCGATTCACTCGTACACTCTATTACCAATTTGAACTCCACGTCCGCTTTGTATACATAATAACGTAATATTATACACCTTATCGTAAATTTCAAACCACATAAGACGCGCCATCGGAGCGAAAAAATTGCAAAAAAAATTTCACATAATGGTATTCGATTGTCCTTGAGTGTGAAAAATATACGAAACCTTTTATCCGAGCGAACTGGAATATACGCGATCGTAAAAATTAATCTTTTAAATTTGGTCATTCTTATTGGAAATATTTATATTTTCGAGTAGATAACCTCCTACAAGAACCACTTTACTTGTCAACAATACTACGCCAAATCCTATAACAAATGCTAACCATTTCGCGTAGATGGAACAAAAACTCGTCTCTACACCACACAAATGGTGGCTTATTAGCTCGCCTTGGTAAGAAAAAAAAAACATAACAATTCACTTGTTATCATTTTACGTATGTATATTGTGCATTCTTTAACATAATTTCCTTCTTCTTGATATTGGCACTCGAATAAACGCAAATAAGTTATTTGTTCAATTCGCTCTCTGACTCGGCTGATTGGTATAATGGAAGGAAACCGTACGTATATACGAGCCGAATATTATTTGTACATCTGTTACGTGATTATCATTTCTCTGCGGCTAAGTTACAATAATATATTAATATATCGATCGAGATTCGTATACATTATTACATATCCAACCGACGTAAATATATCATTCATTTTAAAAGAGGAAATCATAATACAACACAAATAAGTACGAGCATTACCTTATATAACATTCGAAAAATACCACGAAATGTTTATGCATTCGATTTTTACACCAAAGAGGATGATTTTCATGCAACACCGAATCAAACAAAATAATCCATAATAAAGAGCAGGTATAGGGTACCTGTACCTATGCTACCTCCGCAGCTAGCTAATCTACCAACAGCCAACAGTAACAGGTAAGGTAACCAGCATTTGTTATTTTTGACAAATCCATTCACCGTACACTGTACGATACTCTTACACTATGTTCGTATTTTATGGATCAAGTTACGATCTAATGAACCGAACCCAATAAGCGGATATGTATCTTCGTATTGGTTTATCATAGTAGAGATAGGTACTAACTTTCGAGAAAATTGTAGCAAATAGTACGTATTTCATAGCGTGTTCTCTCGTATACCTACCTAACTACCTGGCTGCCTGGATGGTACATCTACGTACCTTATATTTAAATATTCTATACGGATGAGCAGCAATTTTTGTTATAGAGAAATTTCTGTGAAATTTGAATAATTGTTCGGAAGGTGCCGATACCAGTCGCCGACATCAAATTGTGGTTCAGAATGCTAACAATGCAACCATCATGTTCACTTTCTTTTGTTCGAGATTGATTGGGTCAGGTGAATGAAATGATATAATTTTATCGACGAAGAAAGTTTCCAACAGAGGATGATGCGATCGATCAAATTTCATGGCGTAAAGGTTAATGCAGCGTTGGGCACGTAAACTGAATTCAGGCATGTAAGGCTATTATTGGGAGGTCGTAATGAGTACCTCTACCTGCCTACATCCTTTCTCACTCCTATTTGCTTAAAACGCAACAACCTTTGAAAAGACGTAACATTGTCCACGTCACATTTGGATTTTTAAAGGAAAGGAGAAACGTGTGTAGAAAACTATTTCAAATAGCTAACTTTCTGTTCCCGAACTTTCAGCATTGGTTCATTGGTGGACTTAAAAATCTTGGATAAAAACTTAAACAGATTTAGCTTTCTACATTTCACTCAATTAGATGAATGGTTGACTAATCTGTAAGGCGGCTCGAATCGCCCAGAAATCAATCCCAATGAAATTCATTGTGTATAAGAAAGCAAGGAGTGGAGTATGATTTTGCAGCGATCTAACCTCCAGGACCCTGTCCTCATTCATTCTATGTCAAAACGACCCAAAAAGTAACTCGGGTCTATCGATTTCGCTCAAAATTTGTTTGTAAGTTCCTCCTGGTGGTTTAGTGAAAAAATCGCCGTCATTTCAGTGTTAACACTTCATAGTGGTAGGAGGGGAGAGGCCTATTACAATTTTCGAGTAATCGTGTTTTTTTGTCTAACAGCTGAATTTCTAAGGCTCATATTTTAAGATTGGTTAGACTTGGGATAAATTTTTTTGCGAAATTATGAAAGCTCAACTTTTCATAGTGAGTATACAGATTGAAAGCTAGCTTTTAAAAATCTGAAAAAATTACCACGAATACAACTTTTTTTTTACTAATTTTCACTAATCAATTTTCAAAATACGATCTCAACACCCTTGGGGGCACAAAGGTTCTCGATATTGATCAGAATTCAAAAAAATCATAATTCGCAAACGCTGAATTTCATTATCAGCTTATTTTTTTGATTCGACCCCTCTACTAAATGCCTCCACCAGCCCCATCAATATTGTAAAAATTCAAAAAATGAATTGACATATCGATTGTGATTAATTTGCAGTCGCTGATCGTGAATATTTACTTATTTTTTTCGGTACGTCCCCCGAGTGTCCTCTCTAGCCAGCTAAAAAATGATCAAAATGACGTGTAGCATATCGATTCTTACTAATTCGGCACCGTCGAGATTGAATATCAATTACTTTCTTGATCCGATTCTTTAGTATTCATATTATTTTAATTTTTGGTAATTTGAATGTCAGTTTAGAGCACGATGGAGTCTCCTCCTTATTGACGTAGAAGGTTTATTTTTGGATATGTTATACACCTAATGGTTTCCTATAGATTTGATTGCTTCAAAAATAAACTGTTTTTTTTTTTATTTTTGCCTCACAGCACCTTCTCTCCCAAATTTGGACATGACTGAATTCAAACCCAAAGTCATCTCCGCTCATATACAGTCCATACACCTAATCTAGCGATAATCTAAGCCTGTTAGCCAAGGTCGATGTGGAACCAAATAAATATATTTCAGTCAGGTACGTAGCCAAAAGGAGGTTTTAGCAGTATAACCAACCCCCCCCCCCCCGCTCGAAGCTGAAAAACTTGAAACATTTCTACGTTTATGCTAACTTCTTTGCTCAAAACTCCTGAAAATGCATTTTTTGATTGTTAAACGAGTCTATTTTTTTAAATTTAGCCCTCGAATTTTAATTCTTTCATAAATTCAGGGATAAAGAATAGTACGCAGAAAAAGTGAAACCCCCCTTTTTTGAGCCGTCCCTGGCGACGTGATTAGCCTGATTTTCTACGTCATATTATCAATGAAAACCAGGCTATTTTAGTCTATCAATCAACGGCGGATGGGGGGGGGGATATCAACAAAATCCGTTTTGGGATCCTAGAAGACCATTAAGACGATTTTTAGCCATGCCAGATATTTATTTTTATTTTTTATTTTTTTCCCCGAACGTTAAAATCATTTACTTCGCTCGATGCCAACCAAAATCGCTCCAATTCGGTCAATTGGCTCAATTTGACAACGGATTACATATATATAAGATTACCTCATTTTGGGGGAGGGGGTGCTGAGGGGTCAAAAACTGCCCCTTTTTAGCCCAATTACTAGAAAATCAAAAGTTGTATAGAATATCCAGTAATAAACTTCCTAAGTCAATTGGGAGGGGAGATATGAGGGTTTACCCCTTTTTGAGCCCGAAAAAGGGCTGTTCCTCCCCTATCTTCCCATCAAATTGAGTTGGGAAATTAAAATTTGGTACGTACATTCAGTTGAGGACCTAGTTGTGCTTTTTGAGGGTTCCAACTTTTTAGCTCCATTACACCCTCTCATACCCCCCCCCCCCAAAAAAAAAAATTTT